>VDFB02002269.1:0-19212 GCA_007258455.2 Sequoia sempervirens | reverse complement strand
TTGAAGGTTCTTTCACTGAACCAAGAAAATTAAAATATCATTTGTTAGGAGTTCTTTCTATTGCTTCTCTTTTTGTTACAGTTTGTTGTACTGTGAACTATCTAGACTCCTCAGTAATTTGCCTCAGTCTAATGCCAAATCCCATGCATGCTTTAATGGGAAGTTTTGAGTTGTGTATTTTATCTTCCAACTGTTATCTTGGGAAGTTTTGAGTTCTGTATTTTATCTTCAACTGTGATCTTTGAACTTTGTGTTACTCTTCCAGTATATAATGTCTAATTTTTTGGGTTCTATGGTATTATTTGTAAAATTCTTCACTTGATCAACTTTAAATTGATCTTAATTTTTTGGGTTTTAGATGGAATGGTAGGTTTTTTGTTGAGTTTTTTTTTTAAAGGTAAATTTTTAAACATCATATAAAACGTAATGGGTTAAAGTTTCTTTTTCTTACAACAAGTTTTTTTGTTCCTACTATGATTTTCATGTAGTGCCAATCTTTCACCTAAAAGCTTATGATACATGTCACCAACATGAAGCATGCCACTAATATTATTCAATTGTGGTAACTACATGATACATTAAGAATACTAACAATTTGAAATTATGATGTGAAGTTAGGTTAGCATAGGGGTGTATTGTTTTGCAATAGGTATTTACACTTTGGTGGCATCTTGCATGACAATGCCACCAATTAGATGTTTGTATTCTAGTGTGAAGTGTTTATATTGAGAGACTTTGCAAGAAATTCATTCTCCATTGTAAAAGACATTACAATTGAACTATACTACATACAAGTTACAACCATTTTTTTACACAAAATAAACAAAAATACTTAAAGGATGAGCTAAATCACAAAATAAACAAAATATACAAGGAATTAGAGAGACATTATTTTTCTATAATAGTTTGAACTTCTAACCATGAACACATTAATAGTTGGTAATTTTTGAGACATTTCTTATGCTAAAACATACATTATAGAATGTTATATTAATCTCTTTTATGCTTCTTTTATGAATGTGTGGTGCTCTTAGGAGTATACACTATTTAATTTTGTTAGCCATATAGGTTACTACTATATTGAGAGAATTATTTCTATATGATGAGATAAAGAAAACAATTATACAATTATTCTAACAAAACTTGGGGTTCTATCGGAATTTCAACTAATTGTCTTAACCTCAATTTGCTAAAATGTAGGTGTTCTTGTTTTGACCTATACATGATTTTTATGTTGTGGGGTGTGATAAATATTACTATTAACCCTCCAAACTTCAAATGCAATTCTAAGTGTTATGAAATTCTATTGCCTAGCATTTTTTAATACATGAACTATAGATTTCACTTATGAACATTTACTAATAAACATGTTTTCCTTTAGACAAATGTATGATTTGACTTGAATTTATCTGTTAAATGCTAAAACTTTGAAATTTAACTCTTTGTTTTAATATGAAATGCACTATTTCACTTTAACTTCTCTTAAATGATGAAACTTTAAAATTTACCTCATATTTTTAATATTTAAAAATTGTCACTCCTTAAGTTTCATGCCATTTTATTTTCAAGTCCATTTTTAATAAAATCTAGAAAAATAATTTATAGTCAACAATATAAACATTTTATTTCTTCTTTTTAATATTTAAAAATTGTCACTCTTTACAGTTCCATGCCATTTTATTTTCATGTCCATTTTTAATAAAATTAGAAAAATAATTTACAGTAGACAATATAAACATTTTGAATAAACTGTAAAATATTTTTCATAATTTTTAGTGTATTAGAATTTATTTTTGAAAATTTAGAGAAGATTGACACAATCACCATCCAACCCATTATTAGTTATATATATAAAATAAAATAAAATAATTAATTCTATATATAAAATCAAATCAAACTTTGCACTCATTTATCAAGTGTTTTTCAGTTTTATTATTCTAAAAAAACATCTTTAGGGCTATTGCTACTTCCTTATCTATCTTTAGGACTAGTGATACTTCTTTATTCTAGGCCTATTCCTACTTTTATCTTATTCCCGTCAACTTCATCTAAATCACCTTTTTTTTCTTTGTTTGGCTTCTTCTTAATATTCTTTTTCTTCTTCTTTGACAATTTTGCATTCCTGTCCAACAAAATTTATGGGTGCTTTTATGTTAAAACTTCAAAGAAAATATGATAAGTTAAAAAAGTGAACAAACATTCAATTACCTTGTTGTGTTGGTAGCCTCTTCATTTATAAGCTTTTCTCCATTGTGATAGGCTCTTGCATCTTCATCTATGTTATGTAAATAGTTAAACATGAGTATAAGTTATCTTTAAAAATAAAGAAAATTACCAATGCAAAAAATTTAAACAATATAGAAAGAGGTTAGTAAAAGAGGTTAGAACACTATAGAAGATGGGAATAGATGAAGGATGGAGAGAGAGGAGAAAAAATAAACAAAGAGAGAAATGTTAAAGCAAAGAGAAAAGAGGGGTTGTTACTCACTTTCTTCATAATTTGGTTGATGGACATTAGAATGATGAAAGTCATTTTTATGTTTGTTTTTCTCTAAAATTTCTTCTATGCAATAAGTCCAGTAGTGATTCTGATGTACATTTTGTGATGCTTTAAATGTACATGTTCTCTCTGCAAGCTTTCCCCCCACTGCCTCTCTCATAAAATCAACTAGTTCCTGCAATATGGTCTCATCCAACTTTTCATTATTGGATTCAAACTTTGAAGTTTCATGTGAGTCGTGAAAATCTGGACTCTCCATTCAGTAACTCCAATTCAAATCTACAACTTGCAAATTGAACACCACAGAATAATGTTATGATAATCAGCATAATAAAATAAATAAAACAAAATCACCTATACATATAGGTATACTTTTCTCTAACATGAAGAAGATTACAGGCATAGTCATATGACATTCCGGTTCAATTGATCTGAGAAGATTTTCAAAAAAAAATTGATATTGCAATAAAGAAATCCAAATTCAATATGAAGAATAAAATAATTTATGTATGACTAATTTAATAAACTTTTGTATAAAGATCAAATTATATTCTAAGCTAATGGTATTATTGCTTAATTATCTGCAAAATACAAAAGATATATAAATAATAATAGGCATGCTCAAGAAAATTAGGGTTTTTTTCTGTTACGGAGACCATAAAAACGCTGTATAGAAAAATCTTGTCTGAGAAGGAATTGTACCTTGTACCTGAAAATCGTAATTGGGAAGGCATGCCTGAGAAAAGCTTTGAATTTCTTCGATATAGAGTATGGGAAATTTATTATACAAAAGACCTAGTTACCCCTTTATTTTTTGAGCAATGATAAAAGATCGTTGTAATGCATGTTTCCTTCTTTTTGGATTTTTTTGCATGTAAAAATAAAAATATGTTTTGTATGCGGGTAATCGTTGCAAGGTCAGGGAATTTGTTAAACGTTGAAGACACAATCTGCCTTGGCATTTGCATAGGCAAAACGTGGGAGTATAGACAAGCCACATGAACTGTTTGACAAAATGTCTCAAGGAAACGTAGTCTCTTGGAGTGCAATGATCGCGGAAGATGCACAAAATGGGTTCCTCGAGAATGTTTAAGCAATTTCCAAGCAAATGCGACTGGCATGAATAAAGCCAAGTTCCACAACCTGTTTCAGCGTCCTGCCCGCAATACGACCGGTAGGTGTAAAGCCAAATTCCGCTCTGGAATAGGGTATATACATCCTTAAAGAATAAAGGAATTTTTCAGAGGTTGTAGTTACTAGGGATAAATTCGTGCAACAATGTAAAAACACAATAACGCACGTAAACTGTTTGGCAAAATGCCTCGAGAAATAGTTTTCAAAGATCAGTTGTATAGATCATTTTTGCAAGTATGCACAGGGATAATTTTGTTAAGACATTCAGTTGGAAATGCTCCAATTTCAAAATGAATAGATTTGCTAAACAAACTATAACGCCCATGTGTTGAAATCTGAATTTTGTATAAATCTCAAGGTTTGAACATTTTTATTTATATTTATTTTTTACCCTCAAGTTAATATTGTGCTGATAACCTATGCAATAACATCTCACGCTGTAAACAGTGCTATAAGATTCCTCTATATCTATGACCGTCGGGTAGTCTCTATTAAGAGTTTATATGGTCTGCACTAGTCTCAGTTTATTATTTAGTTTTAACCGTTTCCTGAGCAAAATATTGCAGGATGCCCATTATCTACTTTATTTCGCTGAACCTAGTTTTCCTCAGTCAAGTGACACATTTCAGTTGCGTTAATGCCATACGTAAATAATAAACAAAAACGCTTACCTTATATGGAGTATAGGAGAAAACGTTAGCAGAGAAATGAGGTGCACTGTCTGCTTTATGCTCTTAGGCTTTCCTTAATCATCTATCGCTATTCCTCTGATAGCCTCCTCCTTCTAGTAGTAATATACTGAGATGCCTCTTAATATCAATGAGTTCCCCCCAGCTTGTGGACTCGTCAAGATAAGATAAAACTGCGACTTCTTGTTCAGCATGGAAATTCTATCTTCAGTCTCACCTCCTCAAAATGCCACTTTAAGTAATCGTACCAAAATCAATGAGTGATGTCAGTTTTAACTGAAGTTTCGTATTCCAGGTATGAATGGACTCCCTACGATAAGGGTAGAAATCCATTACTATACCCCATGCAATCTGAATTATTAGAGAGAACTACTAGTTACGCAAACTCTCCTCCCTATGCCATATTTAGGCACAAGCTTAATCACCACCCTGTCTGAGAGACGTGTTGTTGCATTCTGCAGTTCGTTTTCCACTTGACTAAGCGATGTGGAGATGGTCATCCATGCATATTAGGTGATTTAATTTGAACAATGAATTACATACACTTGTTACCATGATTTAAACTATATTTAATATTAATTTATTCGGTTGTTTCTTTTATCAGAAAAAAATAATATCAATTTATTTAAAACAATTAGCAATACCTTTAGAAATAGTAATAATTTTAAATAATAAAAGAAGGGGTTATTACATCCTTTCCCCCTTATTTGTATAAATGGCATTTCAAACAATGCATAGGTTTCAAGCATATGGATTGTATTTTAATAGAGTGCTGAAATTTCCCAGTTTCACGGTGCACATCTAATGATTCAAAAATCAATGGTCCACTGAAATAGCAGTTTCCTTTACATTGCTGATAATTCTCTCTGGCTGAAGCAACCGGTGTTCTCATTGAAACCAAGATTTACCTGAATTAAGGATTGTGGCCAGCTGAACAACAATTGTAATTCAAAAGAAACCTTACATAGAAATTATTGGCGTGGCTTGTGTTTGCCAAATACTGGGTATTGGATATGTTGATAGCAAAGTTCTATTATGTTTGAACAAAATTTTGAGCAGTATAAGGAAGTGTCATCTATGTCACAAGCTACTGGTAAGGTGACATTAATCTTTTAGAACAAAGCCAATTTCATGTCTTATTTTTCAATTTATTTTTTTAAAATTGCTTTTTTCTTTGATTGGGCTGTAGGGGATTATCTAGCCACCCCCTGCCATCCCTAGAAAATAAGGTGTTCTTGGGACATTTCCTAAAATTTCTGCAAATCGAGGACAGCTGGGGGATGTTTCTGACCCGTCCCTGCGTCCCTAAAATAACCTCTATAGTAGAGTGGGTCTGAAAATGCAGGGGATGCGTCTCCGGGGTACATAGCTGTGCACTACTGCAGGTATAAGGTATCATTGATCATGCACCCTTTCAACAATAAAATGTGCACTAAAATATTCCTTATTTCTCCACATGGCTTGTAAACAGGACTTTTTAAACTTCAATTTTCACTACAATAATTATTTACCCATATTACTCCAAAAATAACGGCTACTAAAAATGATAATTTTCCACTCCAAAAATAAATTTATAGTTAACCTTATTGCACCAAATAATCAAAGATTCAACAAAATACATGTACAAAACTTTACCAACGAAGTGATAGGAATGGAATTTGAACTTTGAGCATTTGGGAAGACAAGTTGAATGCTTTAGTAAAGGTTTTCGTGCCAGCTCCATTATACATTTTGCTTTCACATATAAGCATCAAACATGATTTTAACCCGACTTTTGGAAAATAGGAAGTAATAAAACAAATAAAAAATTCAAATCTAAGTCAAAAATGGCATAACAAGATGGAGGAAAAACAGGTGAAGAGTGTTACACCTAGAAAATTCTTGTGGAAGTTTGATGCCTTTCAACAAATACCAGAAATTCAATGCCATAAAAACTGTTAGGAAATATAGCATTCAAACCCAGAATCACAAATCATTTCCCACATAACCCAAAAGAGATTAACATGCATACAAGTGTAAAGGACCAATTAATTTTAACTCGAAATACCACTATATATATTTTTTAAAGTATTCATTCACAAGTATACTCGGGAACTTCTATCCATACGGGATAGATATATCATCTGTTCATACGGAACAGGAATTCACTTCATCTATTCATATGGAATAGGAATACATCTATTCATATAATCGGAATAGGCATCCACCTAAACGAGGCAGGCATCTATCATCTGATAGGTATGTGCTCTGGCCAGAGTCTTGGACTCATCGGGATCATCCGGATCCTGAGTCGCTTCCCTGATGACCACACTTTCTACTAAAAGTGCACCGAGGTCGTCGTCCTCAGGGGTATGTAAAATTGTAATTCTAAACTTGAAACCCGCCTCGGAATTTGGCCTAAGGGCCTCGGGGAATCAAGCAATCCATACGGGATTCTTCCGAGTATAGTTGCATGTATTTTGGTTGATTATCTCTTATAACTAGTTATGTGATCTCTCCAACCCTAAACCCCATTCCCGAATGCCTGAGTACTGGGGGCATCCTTCGCTTCCCAGACTGCCTACATACCCTGCTTCCAAACGGGATCAAGGCGTAAAATATGTAGTTCTGTTTTCTAGGCTATGTTTATGTGAACTGTTATAAAGTGGGTACGCAACCCTTTCTAGGGTTTTTATTTCCCCTAGACAGTTCCTCTGCGGTTGCTACCCACGATGGGAAGCATGGATAATAAACGATCGCCTTGACCATTTATTGTTTACCTATTAACATTCATCTAACCCTACTCCCTAATGATGTTCGTCTCCCTTGACCCGTTTAAATGATTTCCTAATAATTTATCCACATGATTTTATCTTTGAGTTAGAATTACATTTGCACCACTGAAAATTCCTAAGTTACAATTTTCTAGGTTGTCACTAGCGGATTTGATTCATTTTTGTTTTATCTTTTTAGATTATCGATCCAAAGGGGATTTCCCTTCCTTTGGATTTTAAACAACCCATGTTCCTTATTTCTCCCCGGCGATTTATAGGGACGATGCCACAGATGCCGTTATTGCAGCTGTGTTAGGCTGTAGATGTAGTAGCTCAAGCGCGACGGCATTACCCGTAAACGTGAGCCAGAGGCACGTTAATACCGAACGCTGCTAGTTTTGTTTTTCCTTTCTTTGATTAGGTTTTCCAACATAATTTATCTTTCGTAAGAAAGAAGCCCATAAGAATCTAAGATTTATAAGGACTATTATTATAACAATATTTAAAGCATAACATTCGCTCAAGATATTTCAGTAAATCGACAAGCATTGATCAAATACATCTTTAGAATAATTTATTGCTAATAAAGAAACATTCCATCTTAACCATTGGATAAATAAGCTAACTAGACAATAACCATTTATAGAAAGTATTTTCATGCAACAATAAATGAGTTTCTAAGTTTAGCTACATGCAATGTTCCTCTTTTTCCTTGGTGGCTCCTCTCTTCTTATCTTTCAACCGTTTTATGTGTGAATGCAAGAGCTTCAATATCTATTTCCAAAACATAGGAAGAGGTCTCTCTTTGAGAGAGATCTTATATACATACATTCTAATGCTTTTGGAAATACAAGGAAAGGGCTTATATATTGCTTTTGGGGAAAACTTATCAAGATTTAGTGGCTAGTGTATCTAAATTTTGGAACCATGAACATCCATTTTGTTAAGATTATAACATGAATTTTTCTCTTAACAACCTTTCATTAAGACAACTTTTGAGAAAGCCTCATAATCTAGGTTGAATTGGAAATTTGTATAAAATCCTTTTAAATTATCCTAAGTTTTAGAATGTATTAATTTTAAGGGACTTATGCACAAATAGGATTCTTGATTGCATATTGCATGTCTAAGTAATCATTGTTTTAATCAGGACTACTGGTAGAAAATTTGTTTCATTACCATGTATATATTTGATTTGTGTTACATTACTCTCCTTTCAAGACTTAGGAGTACTTATTACAACTATCTACAATCCAATTGAGCTTATGAAATTAAAAGCTATAAAGAATGGAAGTATTTTATTTATTCACTAGGAAAGGTGATTTAATATAAATTTAATGAAATATCCTACAAAATATATAATGATCCAAATCAATAATACGTTTTAAAGGGAATTTATGGATCTTTCAATGTTCACTGGATTTCTTTTTTTTATCAAAAAAAAAGAATTAGAGTAGAACTATATTGGAATTTAGAACATATATGAATTCAATGGATTTTTTTTTATACAATTAAATCATTAAATATTTAGCTACTCCACAGTCTTTATGAAATATTAATTATCATTAATAAGATATTGATATTACAGATTTATACTTTCTAATCTCTAAGAATCATCCTTCCAATGTTGTGAAATAGTATAAATATAAGTTACTTTATAATATTTCAATATGCTGAATTCTTAGTTATAACATTTATTAGATCTATCTTATGATTCTATAATTGACATTATTATGAATTTCCTTTCTGTGAAATCATTACTGCTGTACAAATAAAAGAATACTCACAATAATTAAAATTTTGACCTGATCTGTAAAATTAATGATTAATATCTACATAAGATCATTAAACTGAACATGTACACATTCCCTGCTAATTGAAGCACCTGTTTTTGAACAAGAGATAGCTAATCCAGAGAGGGCAGAGTGTGTGAGGTTATATAGACTGCGCCATGACTATTGAAGGCACTGAGTTTTCCTGAGGTTGAAGATTCCAAGTACCCACTAGTTGTGTATAATTCTAAAATGGAATAAAGAATTCCAACACTAAAATATTGTTGTAGAGTTTGATGGTTTCAAGACTAATTTTTGGATAATCACAAGCTTTCACAGTATAAATACATAAATTTCAAAAAAATCCCAAGGTTCCACATACTAGATATTACTCCAAGTATTTACAATTTCATTCTAAATTTGTATTCTATGGGGACTGTTGCAGATCGCTTTTATGCTATAGACTCTATATTCAACCACCATTTTATGATATGCTCAAACTGAAATGAAGATAAAGAGGACAATATGAAACCTACCTGTGGCACTAGTTCCAGAAGGAGATCCAGGGTGGATGATATGCGTAGGAGGACACTCCTCTTCCTTCAATTGAATGCCCCTCTGGAGTTTCTCACAAAATGCAGAATTTTCTGAGTGTTCCAAACATAAGCCCATCCACTCATTTTATAGCTATAATGCATTAAATTTTTTGCAAACTGTAGAATGCGGGTAGCTCTAAAATTTATTAGGGGAGGTTGGAGTATAACCCATGTGAATAACATGGATTGACTGAGGTGATTCAATTCGGCGTTGGACGGCTGGGCTTAGCACATGTTAAATTCTTCTTCATGCGTAGTAGCTCAGAGTAGGTGGATTTTTTGACTTTAGAAACTTATGATCTGATCTGATTGAAAATGACTTGGGAGGCATGGGTGAAAGTGTCTAATTTACTACCATTACTTGCTCAATTGATTATCGAGTTAGTTGTTATTTGATTTAATTTTTAAATTGATGATATTAGTTTAAATTTTGATATGCATGAATGGGTTAGAACTTTCAAATAGTAATAATAATTTAGAAAAAAAAAAGAGGTCGTGACATCCTCCCCCCCTTAATTGTGCATCGTCCTGATGCACTAGTTCAATAAGTTTCACGATAGAAAAGAGATAGTATCCAAAAGTATTTTGAAACAAGGAAAACAAATATAGTATCTAGATAGTGGTTAAAACAAGAATGGGAAATATTGTTGCAAATCAATTGTATCTTCCCAAGTAGCATTGTCTTCATCATATTGATCCCATTGTACTTTCCTTTGATCAACCATCCTGTTGCGCAATTGGTACTGGCACCTCTCCAAGATTTGATATGGCTCTATTGTTATTTTCCCTAGCTCTTGGACCTGTAATGCATTCCAATTCAAAACATGTTTCTCATTAGGTACATACTTCTTAAGAAGAGATATATGGAAAACATCATGGATATGACTCAGTTGGGGAGGTAGGGCCAATTTGTAGGCAACCGGGTTTATCTTTCTATGATTTCGAAGGGTCCCACATAATGGGGTGCCAACTTTTCCTTCTTACCAAAACTTATAGAGCTTTTATATGGCTTGACCCTTAAGAAAACTTTTTCACCTACTGTGAATTCCCTTTGTGTTCTTTTCCTATCCGCATAACTCTTTTGTCTGTCTGTTGCTTCCCTTAACCTCTGTCTAATTGACCTGATTTGATTTTCCATTTCCTTCAACATATCTGGTCCAATTACCACTCTATCCTCAAGATTATCCCAACTCAAGGGTGTGCGACAAGCTCTTCCATATAGAGCTTCAAATGGAGCCATCCCTAGGGAGACTTGAAAAGAGTTATTGTATGCAAACTCTACTAGTGGAAGATATTCTTCCCACTTAGATTGTTGGTCCATACAGTACAGACGTAGAAGGTCTTCCACAATTTGATTTGTCCTTTCAGTTTGGCCATCTGTTTCAGGGTGATATGTTGTACTAAAATTTAATTGTGTCCCCAAAGCTGATTGAAGAGTTGTCCAAAACCTTGAAGTGAACCTAGCATCCCTATCAGATATGATCTTTTCTGGAATTCCATGCAATCTAAAAATTTCTTTTATAAAACATTTAGCCAAAATTGGAGCATCATCTGTTAAATTACCTGCTATGAAGTGAGCAACCTTGGTAAGTTTGTCAATTACCACCATTATTGTGTTATGCCTATAAGGCGTCGTAGGCAATCCTTGTATAAAATCCATACTAATGACTTGCCACTTATGATGCGGTATATCATGGGGGTATAATAATCCTGCAGGATGGCTATGCTCTGCCTTCACCCTCTGACATTCAAGACATTTAGCTACATAGAGTACTATGTCATTCTTCATTCCTTGCCAAAAATATAGTTTCTTAAGGTCTGAATAGAGTTTGTTTGCCCCAGGGTGTCCTGAATAAGGGGTATTGTGGGCTTCACTTAAAACCAACTCTCTTAACTCTTTACAGTTTGGAACATATATCCTATTGTTGTATCGAAGCATCTTGTCACCATCTAGATTATACCCCTTTATACTAGGATCAGCTGGATCATTTTCTAAGGTCGATCTAACCTGCTTATACCATGGATCTTCTTTTTGCCCATTTAGCACTTTTTCTCTAAAAGTGGTTTTGAATATTACCATATTCATCAAGTGCCTCCTTCTGCTTAGTGCATCTGCAACCCTATTTTCTTTTCCCTTAATATATTCTATCTCAAAATCATATTCGCTTAGAAATTCTAACCATCTTCTTTGTCTAGCGTTCAAGTGAGGTTGCGTGAAGATGTACTTGAGTCCTTGATGGTCAGTTTTTAACTCAAATGGCTTTCCTAAGAGAAAATGTCTCCATTTCTGAAGAGCATGTACAATTGCTGCAAGTTCCAAATCGTGAGGTGCATAGTTTACTTCATGATTTTTCAATTTCCTTGATTCATATGCTACCACACCTTCATCTTGAATGAGTACCCCACCTAGACCTTCAATGGAAGCATCTGTCACAACTATGAAGTGTCCATTTGGTTCTGGAACCTTTAAGATAGGTGCAGTGGTTAATTTTTCCTTCAAATTTTGAAATGCCTTATCACACTGTTCAGTCCACAAGAATTTCTTACCCTTTCTTTGTAATGAAGTGATTGGATTTGCAATTTTTGAGAATCCTTCTATGAATCTCCTATAATATCCTGCAAGTCCCATAAAACTTCTTACCTCAGACACATTTTTTGGAATTGGCCATTCCTCTATGGCTTTTATCTTATCCGGGTCTACTGCGATACCATCTTCTGAAATGATGTGACCTAAGTAATGTATTTTCTTTTTAAAGAATGCACATTTTGATAGCTTCCCATATAGCCTATGTTCTCTCAACCTTTGCAAAATTAACTGAAGATGTGCTAGGTGTTCCTCCTCATTTTTGGAATAAATCAAGATATCATCTAAGAAGACCAAGACAAATTTATCCAAGTAATCATGGAACACACTATTCATCAAGTTCATAAAGGCAGCTGGAGCATTAGTCACACCAAAAGGTACAATTGTAAACTCATAATGCCCATACCTTGTTCTGAAGGCTGTTTTCGGGATATCTTCTTCCTTTATCCTGAGTTGGTGGTACCCTGATCGAAGATCTATCTTAGAAAACACAGTTGCTCCTTTCATTTGTTCAAAGAGATCCTCTATGCGTGGTAAAGGGTACCTATTCTTTATGGTGACTTTGTTAAGCATTCTATAATCAATACATAGTCTTAAGGTTCCATCTTTCTTTTTAACAAACAAAACCGGTGCTCCCCAAGGGGATACACTTGGTCTTATGAGACCTTTCCCAAGCAATTCTTCCAATTGCATCTTGAGTTCTACCAGCTCAGCTGTGTTCATTCGATAGGGTGCCTTAGACACAGGTTCAGCTCCTGGAACTATATCAATGGAGAAGTCAAATTTTCTTTTTGGGGGTAGCCCTGGTAGTTCTTCTGGAAACACATCACTAAAATCTTGAAGGTAAGGAGAATTTTGGAGGGTCGGAATATCCCCTTCTTCCTTTTCATCCATGGTAACCATGTATACTAGAGCCCCCTTTCTCTTTTCTCTTTTCATTTGCATGGCAGATATAATTTCCATACTTATAGGTCTATGTTTCCCTTGAATCACAACCCTTTTTCCTACATCATCTAAACATTCTACCCATTTGTTGTAATAGTCTACATTTGCTTGATGGTTTGTCAACCAACTCATTCCAATGATCACATCATATGATCCTAAAGGTGCCACATAAAGGTCTACCTTTGTATTAAAGTTAGGAAATTGTATTTCTGCATCGGATAGACACTGGGTCACCTCTTTAACTGCCTTATCCCCATACTGGACTGTCCATGATGATTCCATATGATTAACTTTAAATACATTTTTCCTTACAAATTCAGGTGAAATAAAACATTCAGATGATCCAGTATCTATTAGAATTGAGACTAGTTTCCCAAAGAGTGTACCTGTAGTCTCTATAGGCACATTTTGGAATCGAGTGCGTTGATTTCTTACTGCTGCATGAATCCTTTGTGTAGGTCCCCTCTGAGGTTGATTTGCTTTCATCTGACTTTGCATCCTTGGACATTCTCTAGCAAAAGTGATTCCCTCCACACATGAAACATCCACCTGGTGGTCCTCGTTGCATTGGATTTTTAGGCTGGTTATTGCTTGCTTCATTGAGCCTTGGTTGATTTGTTGGCCCATTATAGTTCCTTGGTTCATTTTTGTTGAAGTTGTTTTTGTAAGCATTATTCCCATTGTACCTTTGATTATGATTTGGAGGTGGTCTTCTTTCTGATGAATTGTTCCTTAGGTTCTTGTTGAAGTTTTGATTCCTTCTGAATTCTGTTTCCTCTTGAAATTATTACTCCTAAAAGATTGTCTTGCTGAAGTTAAAGCTTGTAACTTCCTCTCTTGCTTTAAGGATTTCTCTAACACTTCATTCATACCTTCAGGTCCATGCATGTCAACCTCTGCTCCTATGTTGGTATTTAATCCCAAAATGAATTTCCTGGTTTGGCTCTTTTCATCTTGTTGATATATTGGCACATATTTTAGCAGTTTGGCAAACCTATCCCAATATTGTTGAACTGTCAGAGATCCTTGTCGAAGGTTGTGAAACTCAGTCATCTTCTCATCGAAAAACAATTGTGGTAGCCACCTTTTACGAAAGTGCTCAACAAATTGTTCCCATGTTATATCCATCCTTGGTGTACTTATTTTGTTCCTTCACATTAGTCCACCAACTAGCTGCTTCACCAACAAGTTGGTAGGACCCCCATAAGGCCTTAGTAGTTTTGCTGAAATCCCTTAACTCAAAATACTTTTCCATTTCATTAAGCCAGTTTTCTGCCCCTTCTCCTAGTTGTTTCCCATCAAATTTTGGAGGGGTGATTTTCTTCAAGTCCTTAGTCAATTCTAGAATAGGATTTTCTCTCCTAGGTGCAATAACATCCATTATGTTATGCTCTAGATTATCTCCTTCAGGAGGGTTTTCAATTTGAGGTTCAACTATATTTTCAATATTATCTTGTCTTGTTCGAAGTTCTTGTACCGTTTGCTCCAAAGAGTTGATTTTATCTCTTTGTTCAGTTAACAATTCTATTATTGCTTCAATCCCACCCTTATTCCTTCTCTAAGCCTGTGGTTCATCATCTTTGTTCCCCTTTGGTCTTCGATCGACACCAGCTCGAGTTGCCCTTCCCCTTGGCATTTAGAATTCCTGTTTAATTATTCTCATGTTAGTATGATTCCAATGTTTGAGAAAGGATGTTTCTTTCATATAACTTTTAAAATACATATTTCAATTGCGCGAGTCGTAGTAAGCTCAAGGCCTAGTTTTTGAATCTCGCCCTGATACCACATGTAAAGACCCAATTAATTTTAACCGAAATACCAATATAATTTTTTTTTTCAAGTATTCATTCACAAGTATACTCAGGAACTTCTATCCATAGGGGACAGATATATCATCTGTTCATACGGAACAAGAATTCACTTCATCTATTCATATGGAATAGGAATACATCTATTCATATAATCAGAATAGGCATCCACCTAAACTAGGTAGGCATCTATCATATGATAGGTACATGCTCTAGCCAGAGTCTTGGACTCATCGGGATCATCCGGATCCTGAGTCGCTTCCCTGATGACCACACTTTCTACTAAAAGTGCACCAAGGTCGTCATCCTCAGGGGTATGTATATTGTAATTCTAAACTTGAAACTCACCTTGGAATTTGGCCTAAGGGGCCTCGGGGAATCAAGCAATCCACGCGGGATTCTTCTAAGTATAGTTGCATGTATTTTACTTGATTACCTCTTATAACTAGTTATGGGATCTCTCCAACCCTAAACCCCATTCCCGAACGCCTGAGAACTGGGAGCATCCTTCGCTTCCCAGACTACCTACATACCCTGCTTCCAAATGGGATCAAGGTGTAAAATATGTATTTCTATTTTCTAGGCTATGTTTATGTGAACTGTTATAAAGCAGGTACACAACCCTTTCTAGGGTTTTTATTTCCCCTAGACAGTTCCTCTGCGGTTGCTACCCACAAGGGGAAGCATGGCTAATAAATGATCGCCTTGACCATTTATTGTTTACCTATTAACATTCATCTAACCCTACTCCCTAATGATGTCCGTCTCCCTTGACCCGTTTAAATGATTTCCTAATAATTTATCCACATGATTTTATCTTTACAATTACATTTGCACCACTGAAAATTCCTAAGTTACAATTTTCTAGGTTGTCACTAGTGGATTTGATTCATTTTTGTTTTATCTTTTTAAATTATCGATCCAAAGGGGATTTCCCTTCCTTTGGATTTTACACAACCCATGTTCCTTATTTCTCCCCGGTGATTTATAGGGATGATGCCACAAACACCGTTATTGCAGCTATGTTAGGCTAGAGATGCAGTAGCTCAAGCGCGACAGCATTACCCGTAAATGTGAGCCAGAGGCACCGTTAATACCGAATGCTGCTAGTTTTGTTTTTCCTTTCTCTCATTAGGTTTTCCAACATAATTTATCTTTCGTAAGAAAAGAAACCCATAAGAATCTAAGATTTATAAGGACTATTATTATAACAATATTTACAGCATAACATTCACTCAAGATATTTTAGTAAATTGACAATCATTGATCAAATACATCTTTAGAATAATTAATTGCTAGTAAAGAAACGTTCCATCTTAACCATTGGATAAATAAGCTAACTAGACAATAACCATTTATAAAAAGTATTTTCATGCAACATAATAAATCAGTTTCTAAGTTTAGCTACATGCGATGTTCCTCTTTTTCCTTGGTGGCTCCTCTCTTCTTATCTTTCAACCGTTTTATGTGTGAATGCAAGAGCTTCAATATCTATCTCCAAAAACATAGGAAGAGGTCTCTCTTTGAGAGAGATCTTATATACATACATTCTAATGCTTTTGGAAATACAAGGAAAGGGCTTATATATTGCTTTTGGGCAAAAACTTATCAAGATTTAGTGGCTAGTGTATCTAAATTTGGAACCATGAACATCCATTTTGTTAAGATTATAACATGAATTTTTCTCTTAACAACCTTTCATTAAGACAACTTTTGAGAAAGCCTCATAATCTAGGTTGAATTGGAAATTTGTATAAAAATCCTTTTAAATTATCCTAAGTTTTAGAATGTATTAATTTTAAGGGACTTATGCACAAATAGGATTCTTGATTGCATATTGCATGTCTAAGTAATCATTGTTTTAATCAGGACTACTGGTAGCAAATTCATTTCATTACCATGTATATATTTGATTTGTGTTACATTACTCTCCTTTCAAGAATTAGGAGTACTTATTACAACTATCTACAATCCAATTGAGCTTATGAAATTAAAAGCTATAAAGAATGGAAGTATTTTATTTATTCACTAGGAAAGGTGATTTAATATAAATTTAATGAAATATCCTACAAAATATATAATGATCCAAATCAATAATACGTTTTAAAGGGAATTTATGGATCTTTCAATGTTCACTGGATTTCTTTTTTTTATCAAAAAAAAAGAATTAGAGTAGAACTATATTGGAATTTAGAACATATATGAATTCAATGGATTTTTTTTTATACAATTAAATCATTAAATATTTAGCTACTCCACAGTCTTTATGAAATATTAATTATCATTAATAAGATATTGATATTACAGATTTATACTTTCTAATCTCTAAGAATCATCCTTCCAATGTTGTGAAATAGTATAAATATAAGTTACTTTATAATATTTCAATATGCTGAATTCTTAGTTATAACATTTATTAGATCTATCTTATGATTCTATAATTGACATTATTATGAATTTCCTTTCTGTGAAATCATTACTGCTGTACAAATAAAAGAATACTCACAATAATTAAAATTTTGACCTGATCTGTAAAATTAATGATTAATATCTACATAAGATCATTAAACTGAACATGTACACATTCCCTGCTAATTGAAGCGCCTGTTTTTGAACAAGAGATAGCTAATCCAGAGAGGGCAGAGTGTGTGAGGTTATATAGACTGCGCCATGACTATTGAAGGCACTGAGTTTTCCTGAGGTTGAAGATTCCAAGTACCCACTAGTTGTGTATAATTCTAAAATGGAATAAAGAATTCCAACACTAAAATATTGTTGTAGAGTTTGATGGTTTCAAGACTAATTTTTGGATAATCACAAGCTTTCACAGTATAAATACATAAATTTCAAAAAAAATCCCAAGGTTCCACATACTAGATATGACTCCAAGTATTTACAATTTCATTCTAAATTTTATTCTGTGGGAACTGTTGCAGATCGCTTTTATGCTATAGACTCTATATTCAACCGCCATTTTATGATATGCTCAAACTGGAATGAAGATAAAGAGGACAATATGAAAACCTACCTGTGGCACTAGTTCCAGAAGGAGATCCAGGGTGGATGATATGCGCAGGAGGACACTCCTCTTCCTTCAATTGAACGTCCCTCTGGAGTTTCTCACAAAATGCAGAATTTTCTGAGTGTTCCAAACATAAGCCCGTCCACTCATTTTATAGCTATAATGCATTAAATTTTTTGCAAACTATAGAATGCGGGTAGCTCTAAAATTTATTAGGGGCGGTTGGAGTATAACCCATGTGAATAACATGGATTGACTGAGGTGATTCAATTCGGCGTTGGACGGTTGGGCTTAGCACATGTTAAATTCTTCTTCATGCGTAGTAGCTCAGAGTAGGTGGATTTTTTGACTTTAGAAACTTTTGAGCTGATCTGATTGAAAATGACTTGGGAGGCATGGGTGAAAGTGTCTAATTTACTACCATTACTTGCTCAATTGATTATCGAGTTAGTTGTTATTTGATTTAATTTTTAAATTGATGATATTAGTTTACTGAAACTTAAATTTTGATATGCATGAATAGGTTAGAACTTTCAAATAGTAACAATAATTTAGAATAAAAAAGAGGTCGTGACAACAAGTTTTCCAAATGCAAAGATCAAATAGACAAGCCATAAGATAACACAAGATTTACCCTAGAAAAACCCTCAAGAGGGAAAAACCCAGCCTCCAAAAGCATCCATACTCCATCATATTAATCAGCCATAAGCAAATACAAGAGTTACAATGAATACCTCTGAAACATCAAGCCCTCCAATGCACTCTCATGTGTCCAAGCATGAATCCACACATCCCATGCCATGCTTCACAAATGCACTCTTCAAGAAGACTCAATAATCACAGCCAACCTGCTCAACCTATTCACCTAACCCAAAACCACTACATTATGTTTGATTTTATAGACACAAGCTCACACAAATACAACTAGTGGTAAGGTAAAACCATGTACCACAAAACCATGTGAATACAAAACCACTGACCCCTTTTCTAATATTGGGTACTAAGCTGTTACAATATTTAATTCCCCAATATTAAATTACTGCCACATGTCTTCTACAAATAGCAATGCAATGTTACAATACAATCATTACATGGGACCAAATAACTACCTAGTGTGATTATCCACACCACCAAGGTGCATCACAACTAAATAATTATTTAATTACAATAATAGAATAAAACATTTTATGCAATGGTGTACAACACCATACCCCAACAAAAATGCTAAACATGCTAAGAAATTTTCAAAAAAAAATTATGTTTTACCTGAAGCAACCATGCCATATGGAGAGGGAAATAGCAGATAAAATGGCACTTACATAAATAGTAGTCCAAGTGGCTGTGTTTGCACATCCATTAGCATCTAGGAAAAAGTATAGCAGGCAAGAATATTAGCACAAAAAATGCAA
>VDFB02002268.1:0-13136 GCA_007258455.2 Sequoia sempervirens | reverse complement strand
TTTCCACTGGCCGATCAACCTTGTATTAACCATGGTAAATCCATATCATGTTCAATAATAGTTCTTCAGATCATTTTCATTCAATCGTAGCCTATACCATAGACGCATTTAACAAAATTAATCAAGCACTTAAAAGTCACATCTCATATATCATCCAAAATCCTATAGTATCAATTCTTTCTAAGACTTTGGATGTATGTCAGCTTCTAGGGGATGAAACACATTAATCACCGAAGACTCCAGCTATATACCGAATCACAAGCTTCATGTCATCCAACATTTTGATTTGAAATTTACAACCATTGCACTACATAGCCTTGTGGTGTTTCACCCGCAATATGTCAAACATGTAAAAATTATTGCAATATCGTCAGTTGATAAACATATTTATTCTTGGCCGAATCTATGCAAAGAAAACAATCTCAAGATATATATACATCAATATACTTGAAAATAATTAAATAATATGGGTGATTAATATATTTATACGTACCTGTTTATCTCTTAAACCATATGCTAAATCAATTTTCCTTTGTGTAACATTGGAATCTCCATTACGATGAGCTTCTTTAACCAATGAAGCCACACCTTCCCATGTTAATGCGCGACCAGATTGTTGATATCGTTCAATTCATACCATCATCCAATCAAGATTGTTGGCGATGTACAAATGTAGTGCATCCCACTCTCAACCAACTGTACCAAAATAAATTGAAATTCACAAACGATGTATAATTAGTTAAATACCAAAGTATATGACCTTAATTTATAATTGATGTATATTGACGATTAAAAATTAAATAAGTACAATATACATAAAAACCATATGTAAAATGCATTCCAATTAATCTCCATGACCATCTTATAATTACCTCACTTTCCTCAATCTACCTTTCCCCAATAGGTACTCCCCTTCGAATTTGTTAATAGAGTTGGGATCCCAAATGCGATCTACATGGATCTTTGCTGCAAACTTAGGAAAATATTCACTAATGTACACCATGGTCTTGTATACCATATATCCCCCCACCATAGAACCCTCAGGATGTGCTCTTTGTCTAACCAAAGCCTTCAAAAATTTCAAGTGTCTCTCAACCATCCACATTGACCTTGTGTGTACAGGTCCACACAATTCAATCTCCTCAACTTGGTGTACGAGGTAGTGTTCTTGTGCATTGAAAAATGTTGAAGGTAGACACATTTGCATTTCACACATTAGATGAGGAATTTTTCTCTTCCAATAATTTATATCTTCTTTATGGATTTCTTTAGATGACAATCATCTACAAGTGATTCAAGAAATATATTAACGAGATTTAACAAAAATATACGATATTACATAACAAGTAAAACAAATGGGAATTATAAGATGTATAATAAATGAATTGAACAAATCTCGCCACTTTACCTCATGTATTTTCCAATATCATATATAACTTGCTTGACATTGTTGTAAAAGTTGTCTAGGAGAGATAGAGGTAGAACATACTACAACAATTATAAAATGATGTTTTCATTATTTTTCCAAAAGTAGTAAACAAAATACACTGAAAAGTACATGCATTATACAAGTGTATATAATATACCAGAATAATTACCTTTAATGAAGGTATGCCAATCATGCCATCCCTTACCCAAATTCAATTTTTGTTATTATATTGTTTATGTTCGTAGCAAATCTTGTGGGAAATCAAATTTTTTGTATGACTTCTTTTATAGCATTGCTTTGTTGCTCTGTTAATAACCAAGGAAGGGTACTTATATTAATTTGGTTTCCATCACTATTTAATTGAATGACATTTTTCATTGCATGATTGGCTTCCTAAATGTCACTACAAATTTTGACAATTTTTTCTTTGTCATGCCTTCCATCCAATATTTTCTATAACGTTTATGTTATATTCTTTCCGATATGCATTGTATCAAACAAATGCACAATTTGTAGCTGCTCATAGTAGGGCAACCTACTAAATTGTCCGGGATAACTTTTCAGTCTCTGTGGAAGCCGACCATTAATGCCTTGATGAGCTTCATGAAGCATATAAGTTAAACAAATTAACAACGACAATCATTTTCAATTACAACATGAGTAAACACAACACAATATAAAAATATAAATTCAAACATATCATATATGATAGATAAACAATTTGATCCGCCATGTATAATCTTGACAATTAATTCTACTTTATATTCCAACTCATAGGCTGAGGGTGACATTCTTCGTGGTTTTGATGTAGTCTCCTCTTTCCCATTGAAAAGATGTTTTTCAAGAGTTCGATACTTATGATTTCTATGGAGGAAGTGCCTATACCATCAAACACCTGGCTCTAAACTTGTTGAATGACGAGATTTCATCTGGACCACAAATTGACATGCAAATCTTTTCTTTGTTTGAAGACCTGGAAGATGATATATAATTGGATTAAATATGTCAATTTTTATAATTATATATAATGAATAGATTATTTAAAAAAAATTCATGATATCTACTTCATCAAATTAAATATTGTTAAAGTGCAATCAAATGATATAACATACCACAAAAATGTGTTAGCCTTGGGGCATCATGAATTGTCCATACAAGCATTGCATGGAATTGAAATTGTCTTTGTTCTATTGGTCTGGAGACGTCATACATAGTAACGCCATTCCATAAATTTAGTAACTTGTCGATAAGAGGTTCTATTATATACATTCATATCTTTAACTTGGTACTTACCTAGTTGAATGAACATAAACATTACATAATTATATAACCATTTTACTGCAATATATATAAATTAATGTACATGACTATTGAATGAAAAAAAAATATAAGTCATTATGCAACAAATAAGACAAATGAGATGCTACTACTGCTAGCTAGAAAAATTGATGTAAACAAATACCTAGAATACTAATTGACAACATTATGCTCCCCTTTATTGACATCCATGGAGGAAATGTTATGATAACAAAACAGCTACACCGAAAGTAAATAGATCTTAGCTCTCCAAATGGATTGACACTCAGTCTCATTCTAACAAAAGCCTCCGAGATTACGAGGTTCTTCTTTAAAGTGTGGCCATTTTTCCTCCATGTCCCAAGTAAATGCAAAACCATCTCAGAATTCAAGAATGTCATCTCCACTTCTATTTCGTGCATGGTAATCCATCAATTACCAGCCAGACCTAAATAATCAAGCATGGAATAATGGGAATATAATGAAGAACCTATGAGCACCTTTTGTTACTTGATCTATTCGATATCTATTGATATGACATTCCTGGCATTCTTTTGCAAATTCCTGTTGTTTATGATATATAATATGATCATTGGGACATGCATCTATTGCTTGATACTCCATTCCGATGTCTTTCATAATGGCACATAAATCTCAGTATGAGCGAGGTAAAATATCGGTGATGGTGATAACAAAAAATTCACCTCAATCAATCTACAACAAAAAATAATTTGTTCATATAAAGAATATTAATGGTACATATTTCATCCTTTATTTACTAGTGATGAACTAACAACAATTAAAATAGATGACAAAAGATGACATATATGACATACCTAACATCTATGAGATTGCTATGTTTGATAAACCATTCATAACCTTCAATTTCAACAAAAACAATACAACATAGAGAAGAGTTGTTTCCCGAGCCTTGATAGCAAGGCCTCAGATGCCTTGTCAAGTACAGGTAAATCATGAACATCATCAAAGTCATCTTGATCATCATGATCAACTCTGCCACTAAATGTGGCATGGATCAATGTATTCATACCATCATCTTCAACTGTGTTTTCTAGCACATGATCATCTTCTTCCATAGGATCCTTAACTTCATCTTTGATATTGACAGCTCCATGTTCGTCTGCTTGCAAAAACCACATTCTTCGGGCCGTGATAATCCATATCATTTGCCCTAGGGTGCCCCACCTTTATAATAATGAGACACAAATAAACCATGATCATGATCAAGTGATTATATATATATATATATAATTTAAAAAAAATATAAACATTTACAAATTCAATCAATATAAACACATATAATGAACAACTTACCAATGGATGATAATCATGCTCACTAACGGACCACATGCTGCCTACAATGTTTCTCACCATTGTGATTAAAATTGCCCGTCTTTAAGCCCTGCAATTATTGCAAGGACAATAACATTTCCCATCACCCTTCTTCAATCTAACTCCACACCCATCGAAAGGTCTCTTCATTTTGTTTTGACTAATATTATCTGACATGATTTTTCTTTACCAAGCTTGACCATTTAGATCTTCAAAAAATATGAAACTCACACTCTAATAATTTTTATTCATAGACAGGTAACATAATCTAATAATTCTGATATTTTACACCAAAAAAATTTGGCATGCAACCACCCCCGCAAAAGAGAAGATAGTCTGAAGTTAATGACCCCAAAAAACACTTTACAATGCTAATTCCAAAACTTATTAAATTCTGATTTTACTATGATTTCCAACCATTAAGACTCCTAAAAATCAAAAATATTGAACTTGATCACAAAAATTCTACAACAATGGAGGTAGTGAGCTAGTAAGAGAAAGTGACCCATTCTAAGGAGCAACAAGTCGAATCATCATTGCTAATGTCAATACGGATTTATCCTTTTAGTTAAAGATGCAATGTGTCACTTCTTATGATGAGCTTATCCCTAGGGCCCTCAACATTGAGAGAGCCCTAATAAAAAACAACAGAAGCATTGGTAAGAGCATGATTAGGGTACAAACCCTAGGCCTCTGTAGAAACATAAACAATAACTATAGCGGATTAGTGAGGTTGCAATACCAGAAAGATTGAGACATTGTAGGTAATAACAAAATCTTGCAATCTAAAGATTGTAGCCAATAACAAGAACACTATGTAGCTTAGTGACATTTGTAAATGCAATCTATGGTAAGAAGAATGACAAGTCACTTGAGATGTGATAGTCAAAAAGAGGCTAAGCGGTGACAAGATAATAAAGCTCAAACCTTGCATAGTAAAGTGGAGATTTTAACAGTGAGTTTCCTTACCCCCTTGCTGACCTTAAGGGTTTTTCAAATGATTTTGGTAGTGTTAGACAAGGAAAATGCAATCAGGGAATGACTGTCCAAATAAAGTAACAGTGGTAATCATAGGTTCAATGTTTCTTCTTAGCCATTAATATTGTATAATCGAGGTAGTGGATTTCATGTTTGAGCAGTGTTTTGAGACTCACCAAAGATGGGATAATAGTGAATAATACCTTGTGGATTGTGAAGTAGTGTCAATAAGGTTGAAGGATCTTAAGAACTACAATACCATGAAACAATGAGTCCCCTGTAGTAAGTAGGTAGTCTATAGGGCATAGTTTGATTTTATAAAAGGATGCTCATGAAAGGAATCTTCAAGTGATAGTGAGTGAGCTGTTTGAGATTGCAGTTGAGGGCAATACCTAGTCTTAAAGGAAGTTAGCAAAGTAGTAAATGTGTAAGAAAATCGAATCATACACAACAAACAATTCACAATGTTATCTTCCATAATGCCTTGAGTTTGAAGACAAAAATATCATTGTATCTTCATGATGAAAGTGGTGACCTTAATGGTCAATCACTGGCAACCATGATTTTAAAACATGCTATTGTGCTTATGGAGGCAACATTTTAAGCAAGGCAGTGAGTGGTGGTTTGGAACAATGGCAGGTATGAAGGACTTGCTTTATATGCATACTATGCAGTCTAGCTTAAGACATCGTTCTTAGAAGAGATTGAAGGTGGATTATGGAACTCAAGGGTTACCATGAAAAGGATTAAAGCAAAGACTGAGATCTATTTAAAAGCCACGGTCATGAAGATATTAAAGATGTCACATGCAAAAACCTAGTAGCTGGAGTAATGAATACAGTGCCAAAGAGGATAGTGTGCTGGGGGCAGATTTAGGAGATCTCCACATTATCTAATTACAGGGAAATACATCATTTATTTATTTTTTTAATTAAAATAAATCATTCTAAACCCTATATAGGATACATTGATACTTCAAAAGCCTCTGAAGGAATTTGAGATTATGCAAATATATGCCAAGTAACATTCATAAGGTTTAGAAAATCTTGATCACTCTCTAGAATAGCCCATTAAACATGGGTTGTGCTTGAATGCACTACATAATTGATATAACACAACCAATCTGCATATCGACCAGAGTTATAGGCTCTTTATTGCAGCAAGAGGTAATCACTCTTTGATCATGCAATAATTACATCCTAACCTGTTAAACTTGAGACAACCTGAATGCACCCAATGATGATTGACACCTACATTATACAACCTGAATTAACTACATTATATGAGTGCCTCCATTTCTATCACAACATAGCCACATTAAACTTGGGTCACACATGAATGCATTTTGTATTTGTTATAGCACAACTGTGCCACATGACCAATAGAGTTATGGATCACATAATTACAGTCACAAGAATCTGTTCCTCAGTTGTGATCTTATGGTGATTCCACACAACAAAATCTGGACATGAAATTCTCAAAACCCTTAACCTCTAAAAATGAAATATGATAAGATGTTGCTTTAAAATATGATTTTCAAACCTCGAACTACAAATCTGACTTCACAACTGAATTCTGCAAAAAGACAATGACTACCCTCACCTTGGCGATATCTTCTTGAATTTTTTCTGATTTTTCCCAAGAAAATCGTCCTTAGTTCTCCACAAACTGTCTCAAGTAGAGCAAAACACTGTCACAATAAATCAGGCGCGAACTCACTTTTCTTTATGTCAGCCACAATTTGTTTTTTTTTAATTTTTCATGTTTGTCGAAAATTCGACGAAACTGATAGCCAACATTTCGATGAACCCCAGGTTCATCAAAATTTCGACGAACATCGGGGATAAACTTTCAAAAAATTGGAAATTACACATCAAATTTTACAAGCACCCAACGAACATCGAATTTTACATATTTCGTCAGACAGTTTCGTCATATTTTGCAATCAAATGTATTAGTGCGGATTCATACCTGTTGTTTATCTTTTACAGGGTCGAGGCCATTCGACTAACCCATTATAATGTATTATCATATCTTTTTTTGTGAAGCAATGTATGTTCTGCTCAACACCATTTGGTGACTGACTTGTTCTTTTTATCACTGCCCTGTGGGTGCAATGTCTCATGTCCGAGTGATACATATCACTGATGGTTTCCAATAGAGAACAACACGCATCATTCTATTGTTTTTTTTATGTTTATTGTTCCTTTATTTTTGTGGATATCTGTGGCAAAAACCACACATGGCCGAGCTAAGACCTTACTGTCATTTTGATAGCACTCATCGTGCTCTATGAAGGTTAAACTAAGAATGAAGTATCGTTCAATGGTAACTTTGGCCGAACGACTTCATTGTTCGATGATATCTCTCAAACGAATGAGTCAACGTTCGTGTAAGTTTAAATGTTAATTGATACTATGAAATAGTATTCAACCTTCCAATATCCATGAGATATAGAATCCCTTTTGGGTTTAACATGCAAATGTTAGTGCCTGCATATATGTATATATACATATATATATATATGCATACTTTCTTGTGATTCTCTGTTGATTCATTTTAGAGTTTATCTAGGGTCAAAGAACGATCCATTGTGCTTATTTTTATATGAGAATTTCATTGGGTTCTTCCATACAAACATAGACCCCATCATAGCTTTTATGCTATGGATTTATAATGAAGACCTTG
The DNA here is from genome assembly GCA_007258455.2 of Sequoia sempervirens. Lineage (NCBI taxonomy): Eukaryota > Viridiplantae > Streptophyta > Pinopsida > Cupressales > Cupressaceae > Sequoia > Sequoia sempervirens. The sequence continues at coordinate 5,392 of VDFB02002268.1, read as the reverse complement.
TTGTGGAATCGATAGAATGTTATCATTTTTATGATAGCATACATATTGACCATTACATCTTCCTAAAAGTGGAAACTTGTTTGATAGTTCTTAATGGATATGCTAATTCAATTTATTGATGTTCTTTATGAAATGATACAATGGAAAATCTCAAATTGAAAACAAACAAACATGGATAATCTGAAACAAACGTTCTAGAAAAACAAAATTTGAAATTGATTGAATGTATTCTTCTTTCTGAATGATTTGATGTATCTTTGGTTATGATTACTAGGAGAATTATAAATAAATCATGTTGGTTAAAGGTTTGTGGATAAATGTTTCTGAATTATTAAATAAAGCATTTGAACAAGTTGATCTTGCATTTTTCTGAATATGGATTTCCTGTATGAAGGATAATTTGTCTTTTTCTATTCATAATGTATACGCATTCTCCAACTTTGTTCACTTTAGGCATATATGTGTACGTGCATAAATGCTTCTTTTATGCACATGTACATACATGTAGTATACTTTCTGATTCATATTGATTAATCTTTGAATAATATTTTTAGAATTGATGCAAAGAAAGGAACTGTAATGATAGAACAATATGTTTTTGCAACATGAAACTGATAGACTATGATGAATGAATGAATGGTTGTACCTATGAAGTGACTAATTTATGGACAATTAATGAAATGGAATGATACATGAATTCAATGGTAGACTATAGCACACTAGAATATGTTGCTAATAGATGGTCTAAAAGGGATGGATACCCCTTTGATATAAAAAGGTTCTCTTATGAGAATAGGTACCATAGAGTGTATATTTTCTTTTCCAAATCTAACCAACGTTGAATTTTATGTATCATGAGCTTGGCCAAGCTTTGCAGTCACTTTAATATATTTGTATATGGAACAAATTTTGTTATTTATCCGCTCTTTGATGTATTGATTTACCTAACATGGAACTTGCATATTCTAAAAAAAGTAGATAGAAATGCATGCAGTTAGGCATGCACAAATTCCACCTTGCAAACTATATATCTTGCTAAGTGTTCCATGCAGGGTCAGGTATTCTTTGACTGACTGAAGAATTCTGGGGAAGCAATACTTCGTGGTTGGGTGGAAAAGCACCTCAATCATGTTCTCATCCACCAGTGGAGGTAATTTGTCATAAGGAATCGTATTAGAATTCTATATGTATTTATATCATTGATGTAAAAGAATAATTGATGTAGTAGAAAGAAAAACTATGTAATTGAGAATTGACTTTGAGGCATTGAATGCAAAGTCAAACTTATATGTAACCATTGACATTTGGAAATGAATATTATTTTATTTCAGATTTATTGATGATTTATGAACATAAAAGTGCTAAATGGAATTAGCTATGGAATTTGTGTCATAAATCTTAATATTCATAATGTCAATTTTTGGTTTAATGGTAGAAATTTAGTTGAGCATGTAACATTTGGTATCAGAGATCGAGGTTCAGCTCTAGGACTATGAGCCCATGATGACTAAACTAGGGAATAGTAGAACCTTAACTAGATTTGAGATACCGAGAGAAATGACCAAATTTGAATTGGTTGTAGGAAATGGGAAGGTCGAAGTCGGGAAGAAAGAAATGGAAATCCAATAGGGCTACAAAAAAGAAAATTATTATTGAGGAAAATCTCAAACCCAAAGAGCAACCTAAGATTCCTAATGAAGAAACTCCAACATGCACCCTCACATATCTCAAGTTGGAGAGAGGAAAAAATATAGAGGAGGCCAAACGAACTCCTAAGACCAAGAAACCCTCTGCATTTAGAGATTGGCTAGTAGGATGTGGACCTAATGTGCCACTAATGACTAAGGAGGAGAAGGAGTGCTTGCGCACACATCCTACCTCACCCAAGAGGGAAGATTTAGATTCAGATGAGAATCCTGAGGAATGTCCTATTTCCGATAATGAGGGAACTGCTTAGAGTAGAGAAACTTTGTAAATAAGGATCAATGTAAATCCAAAACTTAATATAAATAAAGAAATTTTTTTGTTGATTAAAGGCATGAAGCTTGAGGGCTTGTCTTGTTGAAATGAATGTGTTTATATTATTTTTCTAAGCTTGCAAGTTGTGTGCTTTGTATTTCATAGATACAATAACATAAACATAAAACCTTGTTCTTGAACGCTAAACACAACTGTGATGAAGGTCGAGTGTGAGTCACCATGGTGACCACCAGAAAAGATGTAGATGATAGCAGATAAAACAATGGTCCAAGCAAGAGGCTAGAAAAAATCTTGGAACTCTTGAATTGACAAGAATCCTAAATGGACCATTTGGAACAAGAGGTTTGAGGTGTGCAGGAAGATCGAAATATTATGAATGAGGTACCCGACTAAGGAGAAGGGGATCACAATCAAGGTTGGATTGAGGAAGAATTAGGAAAGGAACTTAAGAAGGTAGCACCAACGAAGTTTGACAGAAAGGCCATTAGAGATGGGGCTGAGGCTTGGATCATAGAGATGGAAAAATATTTTGGCCTTCACAACTTCTCAGATCAAACCAAGGCTACTTGGGAAGCATATCAATTGTCTGGAGAGGTAACTACTTGGTGGGACAACGAGAAGGCCAAAGGGAGACTTCTGCAAGAAGAGATTATTTGGGAGTTTTTCCTTGAATATCTTACAAAGAGGTGGCTACCATAGCTTTTATTTGACAAGAAAATGATTGAATTTTAGAATCTAACCCAGGGAGGCCTAACAATAGTGTAGTATTGTGAGAAGTTTACCGACTTGCTTAAGTATGTGCCCCAGTATCAATCTGATGAACATTTATGGATTTAAAAGTTTATATTTAGATTGAGACCCAACATTAGAGTTGAAGTGGATCTTCACAATCCTCATACTATGGTAGAAGCTTTTGAGAAGGCTATTAAGCAAGAATAGAAGTTGTAGCAGTTGTCCAATTTCTACAAGGGATCATACTCCAAGCCTCGGTTCAGAAACAAATTTTTTTTGAAGGGTGATGGATAGAAAGGAAACAAGTCCCATAAGATTAGAAGCTTGAAAAGGGAAGTTGACCCTCTGAAAAAGGAAGAATGCAATCAAAGCAAAAGGAATAAAAGGGATAACAAGGGAAATGATGCCTACAATAGCACCCAGAGGCACTCAAAAGAAGATAAGTCTAGAATTTGAAAAGGACCATGTGATGGATATTACACTTGTGGGGGAGGTCATTATGCATCTAACTGCCCTCAGAAGCCTAGGTCACAAAAGGAAGGAAACCAACAACAGAACCTGTAACACAAGATCCATGCAGTGGTGGATAACATGCAAGCAGAGTATCAGGCTTCTCCGATATGATTAACGTGTAAGATCTATGGCTGAACCATTTCTATTTTGATAGATACTAGAGCTACTGGGTGTTTCATAGACCCTAGAATGATTTCTAAGCTACCCATTCGACTTGGTTATATGAAGAATTCATGGTTTATTCAGTATGAGAATTGAGTAGAGCAGGTAGTAGATTCATGTCTCTTTTGCAATGAGTTGGAACTTCCCAACTTCATGACCCAAGATAACCTTTATGTTGCACCATTAGGATCCTATGATGTAATCTTAGGAATCAACTAGTTGAATGAGCACAAGGATATTGTAAATTGTGAGGATAAGATGGTGAGTTATTTGGATGACTATGGGAACCCAATTGAGATGCATGGGGTACAACGACCCCTATAGCTTAGAAAGATATCAAATATGCAGCTTAAGAGAGCTTAGAGGAAGGGTTGTGTCATATATGTTGTACATGTTAGTGAGCTTGACAATGAGAAACCATATCTTGATGACTATCCAATTCTTAGGGAATTCTGAGATGTGTTTCCTAAAGATCTCACTAAGATGCCTTCAAAGGGAGAATTCAATTTCTCCATCAACTTAGCACCAGGATTCGAGCCACATTCTAAGGCCTTGTACAGGATGACCACCATGGAACTTTATGAATTGAAAGCCCAACTATAGGAGTTATTACGTAAGGGGCTTATTAGACCTAGTGTGTCACCTTGGGGAGCACCAGTTATCTTTATGAAAAAGAAGGATGGAACCTTGCGTCTATGTATAGATTATTGGACGTTGAACAAGGTGACCATCAAGAATCACTACCCTCTTCCGAGGATTGATGAATTATTTGATTAGATGAAGGGAGTGACGGTATTCTCAAAAATAGATCTCAGGTCTGGTTACCATTAGTTGAGAATAAAGGAGGAAGATATTCTGAAGATGGCTTTTCGAACTCGCTATGGGAATTATGAGTTCACCGTTGTACCCTTTGGGTTGACCAACACACCTACAGCCTTCATGAATCTCATGAACAATGTGTTCTAGGATTGTCTAGATGATTTTTTCCTAATCTTTATTGATGATATTTTGGTTTATTCCAAGTCTATTGAGGAACATGATCGACACTTGAGGACAGTCTTACAACATCTAAGGGAAAAGAAGCTTTTTGGAAAGCTATCCAATTGCTCATTTTATCATGATAGGGTACATTACCTAGGCCACATTATCTCAACTAAGGGAGTCTTAGTGCACCCTGAGAAGATAAAATCCATTGTAGAATGGTCAGTGCCTCAAAATGTGTCAAAGGTGAGAAGTTTTATGGGCCTTGCCAATTGCTATAGAAAATTTGTGCAAGGGTTTTCTAAAATAGTAGTGCCAAAACATCTCTTCAAAAGAAAGGAAAGAGGTTTGAGTGGACTAAGAAGTGTGATCAAGCTTTCTAGCTCCTTAAGGAGAAGCTCATTGTAGCTTCAGTATTAATTATTCTAGATCCTAATGGTCAAATTTCAATTATCACGGATGCGTTAGGAGATGGAGTAGTAGCAGTGTTAATGCAAGAAGGGAAAGTGGTGGCATATGAGTCTATGAAGCTGAAACAACATGAAGTAAACTATGTGCCACACGACTTGGAATTAGCAACTATAGTGCACGCCCTGCAGATGTGTAGACATTATCTTTTGGGAAAGCCCTTTGAGCTCAAAACAGATCACCTAGGATTGAGATACATTTTTACTCAACCTAACCTTAATGCGCGTTAGAGGAGGTGGCTAGAATTCCTTAGCGAGTATGACTTTGGAATTGAGTATATAAAAGGAAAGAAAAATTGAGTGGTGGATACTCTTAGTAGATGAAGACATCTGGCAGCCATGACCTCTATGAGATTCAATCTAAGATAGTAGGTGATGCAAAACTTGCAAGGTGATGAGCATTATGAGAGGGTGAAAAAGGCTCTCAAAGAGAATCCATTAGACCATCAATTTGATGGGTACGAGTTTGAACTAAACGGTATCTTAAGATACCAGAGATAGATGTACATTCCAAATTCTGGAGAGCTTAGGAAGTTGGTCCTAGATGAGGTCCACAA
>VDFB02002265.1:0-45505 GCA_007258455.2 Sequoia sempervirens | reverse complement strand
TTTTTCTTTGATATTTCCTTCAATGTTCCCTTTTTATTTATCATTTTTCTTGACCGGGTAAGCACTGAAGCCTACAATAGGTTTGAGACTGTAGTGGTCACTGGAGCAGACTTAATATTTTTCACTCACTAGGGTGTCATAACAACCATGGCACAGTCCTTTAGAAATGATTATTATGTGTTTTGTGTGAGATTTGAGATGTGCATAAGAAGATCCAATCCAGGGTCAAGTTCTGAGCAGAGTTCAAACAAGGAAATAATTCATGGATAGCTTTTAGAGACAGATAGTCGAGAGTGAATGTTTAGCCGAAGAACACAAAGGATGGACAACAAAGTAAACCACTTGTCGAGCAAGCATGACCACCGCTAAGGGGCGGGAAACAACTTTTTGAAATAAAATTTTTGGGAGGGAGAAAACAAAAGAGCAACACAAAACAAAAAATGCAAGCAAACCAGAAAAGCAATCTACCCTAACCTATGTACAAATATTTACAAAGAAGCATTCTGAAATGATGCCTGTGCCTAGAAGTAATGCTTCAAGTGCTACCCATTGACCGGAAACGAGACGTTCTCACCAGTTAAGGTCTTTAAGCGGAAGGTATTATCTCCCAAAATCTCAGCTATTTGAAAGGGGCCAAGCCAGAGCTTGTCGAATTTGTTGTGTCCCCCTTTCTTTTCATGGGCCTTGTCCCAATACAGGACCAGATCTACAATTCTAAAGGCTTTGATCTTGGCTTGGCGGTCGAACCATCTTTTAACTATGCCCTGATGTTTGGTGAAATTTTCTATTGCACAGACTTGAACTTCCTCTAACTGCAAGAGCTCAACTAACCAAGCTTCCCTACGATCTCCTCCTTCATAAAAATCATTGATGAACTGAAGAGTAGGAATCTTCAGATGGATAGGAAATATATTTTCTAGGCCATAAACAAGATGGAACGGCGAATTGCCAAGGGTAGCCTTGTGGCGAGTGCCATCAGCCTAAAAGGCGAAACAGAGCTGGGTATGCCAGTCCTTAGGATTCCTATCTAGCAATTTTTTTATTACGGTAATCAATTTTTTATTTGTAGATTTAGCGATGCCATTGCCTTGGAGGTAGTAATTGGATGAAAACTTAAGGGAAATCCCATAGTCAAATGCCCAACTAGCAAATTTCAATGAAGCGAAAGCTGGTCCATTTTCACATACCAAAGCATTAGGACAACCAAAGTGATTTAAAATGAAACTTTCTAAGAAATTAGTAACTACTTCAGTTGTGCATTGCTTACATACTATTGATTTTTTCCATCAAGTATAGTAATCAGTAGTGGTAAGAATGTACCTGTGTCCAACAGATGATGGAGGGCTTATCGGACAGATAAAGTCGAGACCCCATTGTACAAACGGCCTTACCTCCAGCACAAGCTATAGTGGGACAACAACATTCTTTTCCCTGGTGGCAGTGGTCTGGCACATGTGATATGAGTGGACAAGACAATGAGCATCCTTGAATATAGTTGGCCAATAATACCCCGCTCTCAATATCTGATGTGCTGTGGAAGAAACATAACCATGGCCTGTGCCAAATTTGTCATGGAACTCTTTCAAGACTCGATTTGCTTCTTCCTTACCCAGGCATCTTAAGCAAATGCCTTCACGATTCTTCTTGTAGAGAATGGAACCTTGTAGCATGTAACCATTGCTTTTAAATCTAAGGACCCGCTTTTGGACTCCTTGCAAGTGCGGTGGACACTTATGATTCAGCAAATAATAGATGACATTCTGGTACCATTCTTCGGGGGAGACTTCCTCAAGCTGGTACTATTGCACAGTGAGTTCAAGTCTAGCTTCTACTACTGCTTCCACAATCGTGCGGGTGAGTGCCTATCCTCTCACCAGCTTCATTAGTTGGATCTCTATGTCATATTCTTGGAGTAGAGTTACCCATTTAGCTCTTCTTTCACCCAATTCATTTTGCATGAGTAATGTTTTTACTGTTGGGTCTAGGACAATGGAAAATACCTTATTGCGTAGGATGTAGTGTCTAAATTTCTTCACCCCTCTAACGAGAGCATACTCCTGCTTTCTACATTGTGATATTGCAATTCAACATCCTTCAGGGGAGCACTCATGAAGGTGATCGGGTGCTCATTTCCTTCCTCATCCTTCTAGGTCAACATGCTAGCATAGGAACGCTCTGAAGCGAACGAGTAGATGTAGAATGGCTTCAGATAATCCAGGTTGACTAAAACAGGTGCCTTGGTGATGGCCCATTTGATTTCCTCAAAAGCTTGTTTGGCGTCGGGTGTCCACTCAACTTTGACATCTTGTTTCAACATAGCATTGATAAGTTTAACAATCTCCACGAAACCCGTGATGAATTTCTTCACGAAATTGATTTTTCCAAAGAAGGATTTTAATTCTTTCTTGCTACCTGGGGGCAGAATTTTGAGTAAGGACTCGATACGTTCAAGGTCTATAGAGATACCCTATTCTAAAATGATGTGCCCAAGCAATCTGCCTTCAGTCACTCCAAAAATGCACTTCTTGGGGTTAAGGGAAACCCCGAACTCCCTCCATCTTTGAAACACTTTGCACAAATCAGAGATGTGATCACCTCTTTTTTTAGAAAACAAAGTTAAATCATCCATGTAGATGATTATGCACTTTCCAATCATATCCTTCAAGGTGATATCCATGGTACGTTGGAAGGTGGCGCCGGCGTTGATGAGCCCAAAAGGTATTCTCCTACACGCGAACATCCCCCACTTGGTGGTGAACGCTGTTTTATGACGATCCTCATACTATATCATCACCTGGTTATACCTAGAGTATTTGTCAAGGAAAGACATCATCTGGGAGCTGTTGATGATTTGCAACACCTCGTCCAATGAAGGGACTGGATAATTATCTTTCTCCAAAGCTCAGTTCAAATTGCGGAAGTCCATGTACAATCTGATCTCCCCATTCTTTTTTCTAACTGGGACCAAATTGGCCACCCACGTAGAGTGTTTGACTGAGAAAATAATCCTTTCTGATAGCAATTTCTATACTTCTTTGTAAATTACGGGTTCCAACAAGGCATTCATAGGACGTTGTCGCTGATGGAATGGCCTCACTTCTATCTTGAGAGGGATGGTGTGCATAATGATAGAAGTGTCATATGTCTTTAAATCTTTGTAGCTCCATGCCACCATGTCATGATATTTCTACAATGCATCTGTTATTTGTTTATTTTCCTCTAGCATGCATACCTTGCCAATAAAAACATTCTTGATTTCCTCACCTGTCTTGAGGTTGTGAGCATCACACTGGTTTCTTATGGCTTCTTTCTTCGTTTGCTGGTTCTGGCCTTTGATCTGGTCGAATTCAAACACATGTTCCAGCTGAACCATGCCTCTAGGGATCATATTGGTTTTGAGGTTAATAACCCCTTCTATGTCTAGTTCGGCTTCCTACGGATCAACTTCATCAATTATTTGAGTTGCGAAGACATCGGAACTTGTGATGAATTCAAGAATATGTTTTTCATCATTAAAAACCTGTAAGTGGGTAACATTATCTAGGATTGATGGCATGGATGTCAGCTCGACTGTGAATTTTTTAAGCATAGATAAAGAGAGGGGTTTTAAGGTGCTGGCCACTTGAGCCAAAGCATCAGTTGTTCGATTTTGAGCACGAGGGATCAATTGTATATTGAATGCATCTAAGCCCTCAAGGAGATCCCAAACCTTGTGCCTATAATTGGTGAGCCTTCTATCATGACAGGAATATAACTTCCTAACCTGTTTAACCACTAGTTCGGAATCCCCAAAAACTTGTAGCATTTTCATATTTTTCTTCAAGGCCATGAGAAGGCCATGGACCAGGGCCTCATATTTTGCTATGTTATTGGTGCCATAAAATTGCAATCTATGGGCAGCAAGAAAGGTCTTACCCGTTGGACTGATGAGTTTGAACCTAGCTCCAGCTCCTTTCTTGGACTTGGATCCATCAAATCGGAGCATCCAGCACGTGGAAGGTTCTTTATCCTCAGGTCTGATTAAGTTCTTGTTCCCTTTCAGCTAGGTGACTGGCTCCATGATCTTAAGGGAATTTTCTGGGTCAATGTAGTGACCAACAGGTGGTTCTATTGGTGCCTCCTTTGAGATTTCAATCCGAGGAGCAGCTGATCCTTTAACATGTTTGACTGCCATTTGACATAAGCAATAATCAAACTCAGAGTGGGAAGCATTATGAACCCTGCACCAGTTTGGCAGTAAGAGACCTTGGAAATTCATCTAGGTGCCCAAGCTAAGTTGGTTGCTAACACACTTTTCCAGGAACTCCTGAAAATCATTGAGTAATCCCCAGTCATCGTCTTCATCAGGCCCGTCATCTGGTTCCACCAGCCCTTCTGTACTCGGAGATATTTGAGTGGAATCTATCAGACGACTACACAGCACTAGGAGTACTTCGTCGGCACATTCCTCATGGAGCTCAACCTTGTTTTGGTTGGAAAAAGGATGGTAATTCCCTAGGTCGGTCATGGCAAACAACACCTCATTAATATTATTATACTTCGTGATCATGTATTTCATACGAGGTTCACAGTCAATATAGATTTGATTTGGCAGCCCCTTCCATGGTAGCCACATGTGAGATAGGTCTATGGCGGTATATCCATTCAATGCCTTGGTGAATTCCCTTCCCAAGATGATTCCATATGCATTGGGGATGTCTGCCACTTGAATATCAATGACTTGTATTCTTGAGTTTGTGGCAATTTGCATCGGGATCTAATTTATTTCTCTTATGATGATAATCTTTGTTTTGTCCAACTGGGTCACCTTCCTCTTTGAAGGCGTGGGGGTGATGCCAAGAGCCTTGCATACTGCCAAGGGAATGACATTGGTAGATGCTCCTGAGTCAAGCAAGCAGTTATGCAAGTTCTTCCCAAAGATTCTAATGGTGGTCAGGAAAGGGGGAGTTTCCAATCTCCCTTGGAAGATGCCCATAGACATATCTACGTGAGCTACTTGACCCTTGTTCTTATCACTACCTTTATCCCTATTCTGCCTAAATGATAGGTCTTTGGAAAACTGCCTATTACTCTACTCTGGTTCCTTTTCAATTTGTTTACCTGTGGATTGATTTACATGGATATCCTTCATTTTCCCAGTATAATCTTATATTTCTGGTTCTTGCCTAGGCTCTTCAAAGGTAACCCTCTTAGCTGGCATTTCTTGCGTTGTACTGGAAGATGGAGTTCCATTAAGGATCCTAAAAAAGGCATGCCTTATAGCAGGGACTTTGAGTAATTCAAAGGCTGACAAACTGATTTTTACCCTTTTGAACTCTTTTGCCACATACTCACTCATTTACTCAATTCTGAATTAAAAGCTTGGCCTATGGCAGAACTAGGAGGTTGGACTTTCGTTTGACTAGACGAATTTTGGGATTGGCCTTGAGGCCGATTTTGTGACTGGTTTTGAGATCTGTTCTTGTTGAGGTATTGGGTAGGTATATGGAGAAGTCTAGGATTATTGCTGGCATTAGGATCAGGCAGAGTGGTGAAATTGTTTGGTAGGGTAGAAGTTGTAAATGGTCCACTCGCTTGTCTATTCCTAAAGAAGTAGGGAGTCAACCTTTGATGGAACATGTAGACCTCATCTACAATTGGCTCCTCTTCATCTACTTGACCATTATCTACTGAATCAAAAAGCTGAGCCAAAGTTTGTTCGTTACTTACCTCTTGCACTTCTCCATCCTCAATAGGAGTAGGCTCAACTTTAGGCTTGTTGTGGTCGCCTCGCAGAAATGACGCTTGATTCACCACAAGACAGGAGGAATCGTATGGCTCATATGGGACGATGTCCCTACAGCCAACATTGTGTACTACATTCTGCACTTCTACCTAGAATATTTCAGTAGCTGTCTGGAATTCAGGGCAATCCAACTCAGAATGTTTGCTGGTTTTGTGAATCTTGCACCATTCAGACAAGGCTGCCTCAGCAAGGTATACTCCACTGGTCATTTTTTCGTTGCTTGCCAGTTGATCGAAAGGCGTAGGGACACCTTTGTTATTGGGTCTAGTGTTCCATGTGCGATTCTGCCTCTGAGAAGGTCTCCTTTCTAAATTCTATTTTTCCCCCTATCATAGTTCTGCCTAGAGGAAGTGCTTGCTTCTGGATTATCCCTACTGTCCCTATTGTCCCGGTTGTCTCGGTTAAGATTAGCCTAGAAATTATGCTGGGAGGCCTATAACTGATTATTCTGATTTTTTAGGTGCCTTATTTTTGTGGACATTTTCTTTATCATCTCAGTTAGTTCCTCTAACTTGTCTTTCTCAGTCCCATTCCTAGGCGACAGCGCTGGATTTTGGAGAAAAGCGGGCGGGGCTGTCGGTTGATTCTGATAAGCTAGAGAAAATTTTGGTTCTGATAGATACAATGGCACCTGAGGCTACTTGGAATACGCCCGCTATTGTGGAGCAGCCTGAGAATAGTTATATTGTGGTTGAGGCTACAAATAGGAAGGTGCAGGAGGTGCATAATTCAGTGGCTGCCTCAGATGTGGGACAATGGGAAACTTAGGCACTTGATTCATAAGAGGGGTCTGATGAGCGAATGCTTGATTCAGTCTTTGAATCTGCATCAGGTGAGCTACCGGCCCCAAAGAAGGTAGCGGGCTGGAGATATTCTGCCCCAAATCTGCACTGGCGACAATAGCCTCTGTATAGGCGGTCACCAAGGTAGTGAGTGTTGGGCACATCCTTTTCACCAAAGCTAACATGAGGTTATCCAACACCGCATAGTAGACTAGGAGAGCCACAACATCATTATGAAGGTACGAGTCCTGAAGCCTTGTATAGGCCTGATGAAAATGATCATTGAAGGACCCAATAGGTTCGTTGACTTCCCTTCTAACATACATAAACTGCTAGTAAAGTTCTAAAGGGCTGATGGGAATCTTATATTTTTGAAGGAAGGCATTCTTCATCAAATTCCATGAGGTAATGGATCTACTCAAAATATTGATGTACCAATAGAAAGCTTCTTCCCCCAACAAAAGTGGAAAAAGGCGGCATGCGACATTCTCATGGTCGACTTGCATTTCAGTGATGGTCGTCTCAAATATTTTGATATGTTCCCCAGCTGTTCTCTGTAGGTCGCGAGGATGGAACTTTGAACAAAAGCCCTTCGGATTCTTAGGCATATCATGATAGGTGGTGAAATGTATCAGCGAAGGGTTATGTGCTAACCAAGCCATGGAGGGTGGCGGAGGTGGTATCTGTTGTTGGAAAATGGCAAGTTGGGGTAGCACCTAAAATAAAACAACAATCTGTGGCTGCACTTGAGCTGCGGCTAATTGGGTTGCGCCCTGGGCTGGAAGGGCCGAGAGAGGAGCAATCCCTTAGCTGCCGGAGATAGGAGGTGCAAATGTAGTTTGAGATGGTTGGGTGGAAGATGAAAGCTAGCCGAATGAAGGTGAGGGTGGAATTGAAGTGGGTGAAATGGAGGAAGAGGAAGAGGGAATGCTACTTCACTTAACTCTCTTCGCCCTTGTAGTAGGTTGTAATTCTTCAAATTCTCCCTTGTTTGGTGTTGACCGTAGAACTCTTTGAAATATTTCTTGGGAAAATGATCCTATTTGATCCAGCTTCGCCTTTAACCTTTAGCCTTTGTATTCCAACTTCAAGCCCTCCTTCTAGCGCCTGTTTTGTTGATGTGTTTTTTATGCACTTCTCAACACAGGTAATCCGTAGATGCACTACCTCTCTTGAAAGATAATCTTCCACAATCAGATTGTAGAACACTATCCCAAGGTCTCTCATGTCAGATCTTAACAGTGCTTGGAATATTTTAGTTGTTTGATGTGATTTGCTAGAATCACAAGGTGGTCTTACGTGGGTAATACAAAGCGTGGGAAGTTGGATTTTGAAATGGAGTTTTTAAGATAGGTATGTTATTGTGCATTTCATTGTAGGTTCAAATAGCATTCGTAAACTCCATGTTTATCATTGGATTTAACTTTACAATGTGCAATGAACCTTAGCATAGGTTACTCATCAAATAAAATAAAAAAGGGCAAGGAAGAGAGGAGGTTCCTGGATCTGCAACTAATTGTGAATAGTGATAATGGAGTTCCTACAATGGACAGCTTCTTGAAACAATATTCCACTTAACCAGAAATCTCATAGTATCGTAGAACTTGTATTATCTTCTAAGGCCTATAAATGTTTCATCTATCATTCATCATATGCATGTATGAACAAAGATGAAAGTTTTGGAGCAGCTTCGAATTCAAGTCCAGACTAACTTTACACAACTATCTACCATCAGCAAACAACAAAAAAATGGACTAAGAAGTCATCAACACAACATGAATTTTCATGATCACAGGATAGCATTCCTAAAATCTACCAAAGTAAGGAAACAGCTAACTAGAACAGCAATAAAACCTAAGTTAAGCATCTGACAATGGAGATTGAATCAAGCAACATGTGAGAAACTTAGAAAATACACCAAGTCAATGTCTTTTCTTTATAAATTTCTACAACATTCCTTTACAACAACTCAACTCTCTTTACAAATGAGAGGAGAGCTCTATTTGTAGTGCCCAAAAGATCCAATGAATGGCCAAGATCAATTCTTATTGTGTGGCCAAGATTCATTACAAAATAGGGTTTCACCTACCCCCAATTTATCACAATTTAAAATTGCCTTTTGTCATTTTCCCTATTTTTTCCTCTACTAATGGCACTATAGCTCTTTTATCTTTAGTTGATTGTTGTTTCACTGTAGCTACTCTTTAGGGAGTTCTTCATCCTCGACGGGGCTGTCCTTCTGCCTCTTAGAAGCTGTGTATTCTATGAACTTGAGGATGACTGCTTGGAGCTTGTCTATTTCAATGATTTCATATCATAGCACCTGGTAGCTCCATTCTTTTGCATTATCTTCCAGCCTTTTCCAATTCTCATAATACTTTGCACCTTGGTCCCTGAACAACTCTAATTGATCGAAGGAACAGGCAGCAAAACTCAGGAATTCCACTGTGATTTCACCAGACATCCCGTCCTTCATCTTCTCCTGGAAGTAGGGCTTTATCATTTTCGGATCCATTTGCACTGTGGGCATGTCATACTCCCTCATCAGCTTGAGATAATGAGTGCACTCTGCACTGATTTCCTTGATCCATTCAATGTCTAGATCCACCTTGCTCATGATTTGTTCCAATCTTTCCCTTCGGTTGTCAAAGTCCCGTCGCCATACATCCATCAGCCAGTGATCATCTTTCTTAAATGCAAGTATTTTTTCCCACATGGCTTCTAGCATTTGAAGGATAGCCTCGATCCTTTGAAAAGTGGAGTCGTAGGTCACAGGGAAGTCAGTGAAGAGCTTTCACATGCCCTCTAGAGACTGCAACAGATCTAAGAACTTGTTGGCTGTTCACACAGCTCGGCTAATTCCCATGTTTATGACATATAAGACTTGTCAGAACTAGTCCTCTATGGTCTTTTCCAAGTTCTTCCTTCTTTCCATCTTATCGATCTACTCCTTGGATAGTAGCTGGGGTGCGGCTGTGGATGTGGTAGGTAGGTCATCCACTGAAGACCATTGTTGTATGTAATCGGTTAAGGCTGCGACATATTCCTAGAGCTCATCCTTCGAGATCTTATCTTGTTTTATCAAATGCACCATTGTAGCCACTGACTCCTCAAGGTGACCAACTTTCTGCTCTCTAGTGGTGGTCCCCAAGTCGATGGTGGAGATGTTGTAACTCATCCCAGCCTGGCCAATCATAGGTGTTGCTATTAGCACTACTCGAGACTTAGAAGCATCCATCATCACCCTGGACCGGACTTTTAGCTTCTTCTCCTTCTTTGTCATGATTTGAGCTTGAGCCAAGATGGCCTCTAACCTCATCCTTAGGTCCTTTAGTACAAGGGTTTTTCTTTCAAGCTGCCTCTCTAACCACTTAGGCACAACAGATTTTCCCTTAGGTGAATCATGGCCACCCTCGCCCCTCTCAGTCAAGGTCAAGGTTTCCACTCCCTTTTCTTCTAGGGACTTTTCTTTCTCCTTGGCAACATCTCCCTCTTCCTCGTCAGAATCTTGGGTGAACACGACGCGTTTGATCGAAAGCACAGTGGACAGTTGTTGTATGGGACTTTCTTGCTCTGTCATCTCTTCCTCTTTCTTTTCCTCAGCATGTTCAATCTCGTGCACATGTTCTACTAATTGCCTGACTTCAAGGCTCTCAATAGTTTGGGTCCCACTCCCAGTTTTGTCTAATTGCTACCATTCTTCTTCTTTGAGGAGCAACCTTTCTTCCTCTGATTTGGTGTCCTTTGGCTGTCGGGCCAGTTCTTCTTTAAGATCATCGTCAAAGGCCTCCACAATTACCCTACCACCAGTGCTACCTTCCTCGTCCCCACTCTCTGAGGAACTAGTTCCCTCCTCTTCATAGGCCACCCTATCAATTACTCGGTGCTCATATTCTGAGTGCTCGTGGTATTCATTAGCATCCTCCTCATAGGCCCCTGAGGCTTCTCATTCTCGTCCCTCCCAGTCCTTAGAGATTAGCATGGTGGCTTCTATAGTCGGTGGTCTTGTTGGTGGTTGTGAAGGCTGAGCAGTAGTGAGGGCTTGTGCATGGGCTGCTTGAAGAGCACGATCCATTAGGATCTGGGATAGCTCAGGGGGAAGATTCTGCATATGTCTTGGGAGGGCCTCAATCATGGTGGAAATGGGAATAGGTGTTGTCACCATTGCCAAAGGGAGTGATGTGGTTGGTGACATGGCAGCGGAGGAAGGGGGCGTAGTTATGGCAGAAGAGGAGTCGACAATTATTATAGACTCAGTCGGAGGCGAAGGGGCAAGATGAACAGAAATGTCCACTACCGGCGGGGATGTGGCAATCATAGCTAGAGAGGTAGGTGGCACAACAGCAGGGGCAAGGAGAGCCAAGAGAGGTTCCAATTGATCTGTACCCCTCAGCTTCTCCTCCTGGGTTGAGGGTTGTTCTGTGGCGCTCCCCACTTGTTTGAGCCTTTTGGAGGGTGAGCCTCCCTCTTCTTTCCTTGCATAGACCTTATGGTCTGGAGATTGTTATGTTTCTGTCCCATTTCTCTTCTTGGATCTAGTGACCGAAGGAGATTTGGAGGTCCCGCCGGTAGAAGTGGTGGCAGTGGCATCCTTTGTGGCACATGGCTCACTTTTGAGCCCTTCGTAAGTCAAAATTACTCCTTTCCACTTTAATTGAGCTACTTTCCCATTGACCCACTCCTTAGTACAAGGCAAGATTGGCTTAGTTATAGTGTCGAGGTCATCGACCTCCTACTCGTCCCAGTCAATTGATGGTATCAGGAAATTGGTGACTGCAGGGTACCTGGGGTGCATTATGGTGCTCTCGTCTTCCTCGTCCTAGTCTGGTATGGGGAAAGGCTACACCTTCCTTACAAACTACATAGTCATTCGCATATAGTGCCTTGCACATACCTCTTTATCATCTTGGCAATCCCCCCAGAAGACTTCAATGTGATGCATATGAGCGAACCATGGTCCCAATGCCTTTCTGACATGGCCATGTGGGTCTATCCGTGGGCAAGCAGTGTGTAGGTAGAAATGGTAATCTTTTAGTTCTTTCTTAGAGTTACTAGCACACTGGGAAGTTTGTAATCTATACATGCCCTAGCCTAGAGTCATGGGATAAGAAATCCCTGCTATGTGTTTGCTGCTGAAGATTGCCTGTATGTGTTGGAGTTGCCGGGAAAGCTCCAAAAGGATGATTCAGTCGTTGGGGTATCGAGGTAACCTATTTGGCCTTTCAGTGAATCCCTGGGCATGAATATATGTAAACTTCAGGTACTAAATGAAGAGGAAGGCATACTATTTCAAAAGTGCCCTGGCACTGTGGGAGACCCTCCTCTTGAAGTCTCTGACAATCATTCGGATAATATATCCAATGAAGGTGTCGTTTACTCTACAATATTCCCTTTTGAAGTTTCGGTACTGGAGCTACGAGTACCTATCATATGCCTTGAGTCTTTGCCCTTGCTCTTGATCGGGTGCCACAAATAACGTGTTGTACTGTCTCTGATCCGCCAAGGAATAGACAAGATAGGAAGTCATATAAAATTTAGAGCTCTTCTTCACGTTGAAGAATTGCTCATGGAAGCAGTTGCTTATTATACCTCCCCAATAGAATGAAGTCTTTGTGGTGACATCCTCATTCCCCCAAAGAATTTGTTCAATGAAGTACACCATCCATTCCTGAAAGTAGGCGGCCGCAGGAAGACCCATAACTCTGCTTAACATGGTGACCAAGTGGTGGTAATCTTCATGGAAGTTAATGTAGAAGAGTTCTTGAGGAACCTTCACAGTGCTACCCTACTTTTCTTTGAGCCAATGTTGATTTATTACCCTTTTATAGCCTATCAGAATATCATCCCATGCTGCTTGGCATTCCTCTATGTTGGGCGCTTCCATTTCTTGAAATGTGGGAATATTGAAGGTTTTTGTGATTCCTTCAGCCAACATGTCGGTGAGGACATTGCCCTCTCTATCAATGATTGTCCTTGTGTCGGCTTGATATGCCTCCCAATAAGCCATGACCAACTCGGGGGCCACAAGGGATGGAGGGAACCCAACAACCTTTGCTATTCCGCTTTGCCTTATCATCCTTCCATTTTTGGTCATTGGATTGACCTTGAGCCTTTGTGTGAATTCATCAATATTGACGTGGCCTATGTTGGTATCTGTGATCTCCTTCCAATTGGCCATGACCTTTGAGTGTAGAGGCTCGCCCTAGAATTCATATTTCATCTGGTCCTTGTCCTCTTTCCCTCGAGGAGTCTTGCCTGACCTTTTCCCTTTGTCCTTCTCGACGAGTGTCCCTGAAGGTCCCGTACTCGATTCCATATATTCTGTAAGCAAAGGCATAGTCAGCACAATGGATCACAAAAGTATTCATGTCAGCTGAAATCTTACAGATAACATTTATTTTAAACAATCCATTGAGCAAACCATGACCCTTTATCTCCCGATGTCATTAATCTTTTGATTGAGGGCATTTGGACAGTCTAGGCCCAGAGGGCCGGACTTCCCTGGTAGAAATGCCGCTTCGAAAAGGAAAATAGGGTGGAGGGCTCTCAGAGATTCTCTTCGGTCATATTTTAGCACTTTGAGAGGTTTGTAATGAAGAGGACTGAAATTAAGCACGTGGGTCGAAGTTAGATTTCAGATTTGGGCTCATTTGGATTGGTTTGGGAGAAGCTGAAAGTCCCTGGGCTGGACAACTGCCTGGAGATGGTAGTTTGGAATAGCAGATTAAAAATAGAATTCAGGAGACAGAACTCTAGGGTCCAGGGTCGGGTAGGCTGTATGGCGACTAACAGTTTGTAACTTCACTTTTCAGCGTTCGGGCCTGTGATACCGAGAAGGCATTCATCTTTCGTCGTTTGGGATGGGAAACATTGGGCAGAAGTCTGGAGGCGGCAGCCCAGCAGTTAAGGCCCGACAAACCACAAATCGACATGAGTCCTCCGCGGCAAGGTAAGGTTCCGGCGAGATGCGCAATTCTCACCGATAGCTAAGAGCAAGACCGGGCCCGGCACAGATGTCCATCATTCGATTTCATTTTCAATTTGGCAGCGATCGGGAAGGCAAAGCCAAGAGCTCAGAATGGTGAGCGAGGGAAGGAGTCCCGCACAATGGAGCCCCGCGGGAAGGAGGGTGTTTCTTGTTCAAGTGACATCCCAGCGGTGAATGGAGGTCCAGAGCCCAGAGGTCAGAAGGATGTCAGGTAATCGTGGGACAAAGGTGGTGTCGTTGTGAGGTCCTAGTGATGGACGAACATCTCCCCGGTAGCGAAAGATGGACGGAATCCCAGGAATGGATGTCCAGAGTCCCGAGCCCAAGAGACCCGAAGGGTGCTTGTCCAATTTCAAATGCCCGCAGCGAGGAGAAGGGTGGGGCCTAGAACTTGGAGGGATGGGCAAGGATTTCCCCTTGGGACAGTGGATAAGGAAGCACAGAGACTCGGCATCTAGAGCCCGGTGCGGATGAGGGCATTCTGTGTTTAGCCAGGACTCCAACTGGATAATGGAGGTTTGGGGTCCATATGGTGGGGCTCCACCAAAAATTTGGAGGCAGGCACGGCAAAATCCGAAAGGGACTCCAGAGGGCAAGATCCGCGAACTCGAAGGGTGCTCGACCAACTTTGAAATGCCCGCAACGAGGTGAAGGGCGGACCCCGGAGCTCGGAGGGGCGGGGAGAGTTCGCTTTTTCGACATAGTGGCATCCAAGGTGACTTCCAAATGAGGAAGTTCGACGGCTCGGGCCCGATAGGGGTAATTTCTGTAAGAAGGAATGTTCATTGTTTTGGTATGGATGGCCAAAATAGGTCCCGGGGCCAAAGCAGATGATCTCCCTGTGCGAAGAACAACCGCAGCAAGGTGGAGCTCCGGATCGGTCATGAGGGCACCCTCGAAGGTTTCTTAAGTTTTCAAAACATGGGTTTTGTTTGCGGTGCCCTATTTTATCACTTGCATGCCTTCTTGATAATTGTTATTCATTTAAATCCTTAGAAATCATGAAAAATAATGCTCAGGAGGGCTAACAGAGGACTTACCTCGAACACTCGATGCAGGGAAATGTGGGATCCACTTACGATCGATGAAGTGACGGAGAGAGCGATGAGCGTGAAGGTGTCGAAGATGGTGGGCTCCTCTAACAAGTTCTCTGATCACTCTGCAACTCTGTCAAGTGATAATGATGGGCTCGAGTAGGTCTTTTATACCCCTAATCACTATTAATGACCCTATTAAATGCAGGTACGGTGAGAGAAAGGTTGGTGAATTTGAAAATCAGCAATGGTGATGGGAGACCTGGGGTTAGACGGGTAGGGGGCATAGGACGATGACTACTTGAAGATTTAGACTCAGTTGGGTCAGCAGTGACGGAGAGAGAGTCAGGGCCTAGAGGGCGGAGTTCTGCCAAAGACCCACCGTTAGAGACGGTGGAACCATCATAGAATTCTGTACTCAGAATTCTAGAAGATCAAGCCCAGAACACTCGTCGGTAGTCAGGGTTTCCCGCAAACTCCTCAGATGGTAAATATGGTGGCGGGACCCGGAAGGTGGGACACCGCCAGAGGTTCACCGTGAGGAATGACAAGACACTCTCGGAACCCTGGGAGTGGAACTCCAGGGTCCAGGAATCGGAGGGTTAAACAGCCATCAAGATTTCCACAGATTGTAGACAAAGAATTGGAGTTCAGACCCTGGGGTCTAGGAGGACACGAAACTGAGCGTCGTTGGGAACGACAGGCGCAACAGGGAAACCTGGCAAAGGAAGCCCGAACGGCTGGGGCTGGCAGGTCCCGGGGCCATTGGCAGGGTCAAATTGCCAAGGGGACTCCGCGAGGCACTAGAACATGACAAGATTAAAATGGGAAGGTATAATCAACTTATGGTAGGACTTTAAAGCAACATTGACCATCTAGGACACCAAAAAGGGGGCATGCAAAATGAGGCGGTGACAAAAATGACAAGACAAGGCGAAAGAAAAGAGGGTCCCCTTTTCGAACGGGGTGTGTGTGCTAAGGGCACAACAATAACTCAGATGGTCTGATCTCTACTAATCACTCTATGTGAGCATAGTTCTAGCAACCATTGCATATATGGCATTAGCAGTAGCTGGTATCAATTTGATAGTAAGAAATAATGTCAAAAAAATTGTTACAAAAATATTTGATGAAAATAAAATAAATAATTTTCTTTTATTCCATCCACCAAATAAATGCAAAATTTATTTCATAGTTCAAACTATCTCTATGTGAAAAAACAAATAGGGCTCTGACACTGGTATTAGAGTAATACCATATATGAAAACAACCACTGATAAAATCAAGAGGCAATATCTTCATTTAACAGACAACAACAGAATTGTTTTAGAATGAAACTAAACACAACAGAAAATACTTGTTGAAACTCAACATTCTGCACAGATTGCGCTGTGCTATCAAGGATACCTGGTGCAGGAGCACCTAAGGAACAACAGGCAGTTTCTTAGGTAAAGAAGAAACCTAGAGGGTTAATTTTTGTTTTGGTTTTCATAAGGTCATGTAGACCATTTAGCGTTTAGCTTAGAGGTGTTTTTGATCTTTGGGAAAAAGGTTGTCAAGAGTTCATAAGTTTAGAAGCTCATTTTTGTTGAATGGTAAAAAGTTGCCAAAGGTTAGAAAACACAGTGGGTTTTATAATTTTCATCATTAAGTCATCTAAAGGCTCAACCCAAGAAGCTCAACTATTTTTGGAACCTATTTAAGGGATGACTCGACCCTGGAGCAGGGTTGGAAGTTTTAGTGTTTTGGTGAAATCTTGGAAAATTGAAGAAAATAGCGTTCTGTGCAAAATTCCTGTCTTTTGCATTTTGATTGAGTTCTAATGGATTAGTTTTGCTACTGTTTGGATTGTAGAATGTAGTGTTGGTTGTTCACAAGAATTGTGTAGGATTTAATAGCTTCTTTGTTTAGTTTACAAGAATTTAATGTAAATAGTTTAACTTTGCTCAATTGCTAGTCTGAACTAGACTATGTTTAGGAAATGGTGTGCTAGAGCACTTTTCCACAATACAAAAAGTACGGCCTTTTGGAAACAGTGCCTAGACACTATGCTTGTACATATGGTAGTTGCTAGGTTTTGTTTGAGTGCAGGAGATGCCGGCAAGGTCTTGCCCTAGGCGAGCTAGGCAGGGTCCGGCTAGGGAAGACTAGGAGTAAATGAGACATAACTTGCAGGCATGCTCAGATTTTGAAGAAATTATTTTTGGAGAATTTAGTTGGAGGTCTTAGCAAGGCCTGGTGATCAGGAGGAGCCTCCACCAATCCATTTGGTGTGAGAAATCTTTGAGAGTCTGAAAATACTCTGGAAAGCTTACAAACCCTAGTTTTTGGGTCAATTTTGTGATTGGGCAGTGTACGGCCTGTACAGGCTCAAAACCTCAAGAATCTTTAAGGTGTGGGTATGGGAATCACAAACCCCAAATGAAGAATCTAGGTCTTTTCGTGGGTTTTGAAGAAAATTGCATTTTTCCATGTTAAGAGGCCTAATTGGGGCTCTAGGCTTGTAGCCTTTTCTAACCCTAGGAAGGGATATTGTGAAAGCGATGGTTAATTGGAGTTTTGTGATGAAACAAGAACCCTAGATTGATTACGTGGAAGAAATTGCAACATTTACACACCCCTGCAAGAATCAAATGGAATGTTGAGAGAATTTGGCCTTTAGGGAAGAATAAGGGTCAAGGGTGAGATAGTGGCAAGGAGATAGTGGCAAGGCACCAAGAATGCTTGGTAGGAAGAAGAGTGTTGATAGTGGGGTTGGCTAGTAGGACCAGGGGTGTCTATACCTGTGATAGGACCTAAAGGTCAGGGTGAAAGAGTCACCTAAGGAGTTCTCAAGAACAAGGACTCAGAGCATGTGACAGTGAGATTCCCATCCAACCCTTCCCTATCAATACCAATGAGATAAAATGGGTAGAGCTTGTGAGAAAAATAATATGAAACCCTACCAAAGTAGAATAAGCAGAATCTTTTTTAAACTGAGACAAACCAAAACCAATCTCTCTACAGCTACTTTAATCAATGCACAATAAATGTAAAGTAGAACTAAAAAAGTCAGGGTTTTAGAGCTACTAGATTACTAAGGTCGAGACAAGATTTGTTTTCAAGGGGAGAAGAGGAATGTTTTAACTGTCTCAAAGTTTTGTTTTTTCCGGTTTTTTTGAAGAAGTTTTACGGTGACTTTTTTCCGGCACTGAGACAACTTCCAGGCGTGAGAAATTACAACGTAACAGCTGCAAGAAATTCTGCTCTCAAAGAAAAAAAAAAAAATTAATTGATAAACCCAAAGAATAATAAACAATCATATATATTTTATCTATTATTTCACTAAGAAGTAATTTAAAATAACTAAAGAAATAATCTAAGCACATTTTCTTGATATCCCACTGAACATTTTAAAATATTTAAATCATCTTTTAAAGTTTTACGAAGGATCAATAGCGATAAGTTTCAAAGAATATTTGAATCCTCAATACATTTCTCTAAAGATAAGCTATTAGGAACATTATAATAATCAAATACATTCTACTCATCTACCCAAAAGAAAACAATCATTTTATTGAAAAGACTAACATTATCAAAATGAATAGTTACACACAACAATTCATTCTTTAATTATACATTCAATATTTTCAAAACAATCAATTTACATTTTATTTATATGCTCATTAAGAAATTATATAAAATAATAAATAAAACATATTCTAACGAATCCATCTTCATTATAATTTTTAAATCAATATAAAGTTACCTAGAACAATTAAGAATCTATATAAACTTATTCTGAAAATAACTAAATATTCCTAATAATCCAAGCCATGTAACTTTACCATTTTCTAGTGCAACTGCAACATTCAAACTTCAGCTTAAAGCTATGCATCGAATACCCTTAGACAACAATTAAAAGGCTGCAGACAGCGGCTAGAGTTATGCGTTGTTTTACTTGTATCTTTTCCAGCACCATATAATTATTGAAGCACATCCCATAAATTTTTTCAAGATTTAAGGTGAAAACAAATAACACGTCTAGAAGCAGTGCCTAAGTTTTCACTCATCAATGCCAAACAATGCAGGAAGATAATAAGGTCTGGTAGAAATTTGTGCAATTGATGGTGAGACCTGAATGCAATAAAGATGTCCTTGCAGTGCAAAGTAGTTCCACACCTCTTTTAGCAAAAATGCAACAGCTGGACAATGTATTGGAGGAAAACAATTAATATGCTTGGTAATGGCTTTGGTTGGTGGGAATGTTGAAAAAGCCTAAAGATGTGATCTGGTGAACTGCAATGAATGCAGGATATGCACAAGATGGGTCATGTTGCAAAGGCTTAAGAAACTTTCAAGCAAAATGTAATTAGCAGGCGAAGGCGCAAATCAAGCAGGCTATCCAAAACCTTTAAACTTCCTATTATGTTCAAACACTGCGGCTGAGGTAGGTTAACAATGAAATCAGGGAGATTGTTTAAACTTGTACACACTCTAAAGGCTAAATTCTACTGCTGCGATAGGTTTGCAAGATAACCAGTGAGGGCGACGCAGCCCAGCCACCTCCATTTCAGACTCCAAGAAGATTGGCTGCAGGGGGGGGGCGCGCACAGACCAGGCACGCCACTGTTTGACAAAATTCCACAAAGAAATGCGATCACATGGAATGCAAAGATTGCAAGATATGCACAAAATGGATTTTATGTATCGCTTGGGTTTCAGAATTTGCAGTGGCAGACTGGTAACTCCAAAAAAACATAATTATTCATAGCTCCTTGCTCACGCTGTGGTTGTTAAGGATAAAGGCCCTGAAAATGAGACTAGGGCTAGCTCCAAAGTATACTCTGATGTTGCATACTCATTTAACAACGATGATGGGGATGGGGAAGTGAAACATAAACCCAAGTCGGAGGTAAATGGAGGACAATTAGGCATCTCCAGGGAAACCTTTCGATCTGAAAAAACAGGAAATGACAAAGACACAACAGCGCTGGAAAACACCTACAGAACTTTGAATGCACTGGTGAATGAAGGAGATTCAGGAGTATAAAGCGAATCAATGAGCAGAAAACAAAAATCGGCCTAGGAAGATCAGCGCCAGCCACACAGAAAAGAAAACTGCGCTGGCATCACAAAAGGAATTTGACAAAACTAAAGCAGGAGAAAACAAACTCAGCAAATTCATATTATATCAAATCTGACTTTTGTTTGTTTTCACATATGTCAGTATTCAAACGCCAATCTCGAGAAGTGAAAGGCCAATACCAGATATGAAGAGTTTGAGGCAGCATCATCATTTCCAGCGTCCCTGCCTCTTGTGCCAGCCACTTCCTCCTCCCTCCATCCTAAATGGAGCTTCTCCAAAACAAAGCATCGACCTCCTTCCGAGATGTGTGCAGGCCGAGAATATCAAATGCCCCAAAATGCGTAAACGTAGACAAGGCATGTGGATGGCTTTCTCCTCGCGTGCAACGAGAGTAGGAGTAGAGACAAAGGCACGTGGTCAATTTGGCAGAAGCTGCCAAGAGACGTGGCAACCAAACCCCATATTACCTTCTAATAATTTTTCCTTCTACTTAATATATATATATATATAATCATTCATTACTATATGTTTATTTATTATTTTATTTTTAATAGAAATTATTAAATATATATACTTTCAAATTAAATATAATTAATATTTATTTTCAACTTAATTTAATTTCTTCACTTTAATAACTAATTATATTCAAAAGTAACTTTATAATTAATACATATCATATAAAATATACTTATTCTTTTAAATGCTTTCATAAATTCTAAATATTGTAAATTAAAGAAACTATCTTCTCATAAGTATTTCTAATTTACTCCTAAGTATTTTAGGCTTTAAAAGCTAAACATGTGGATCTACGTACTGAGGACTCTCAACATATTAGAGTGAGTGATATTTGAAGTGTAATAAATTAGGCAATAATCTTGACATATCAATATTATATACGTGACATGGTTTGTCTCATTAATTATATGAGACAAACTTTAACAGATAATAATATTCTTATTTTATGCAATATGTAACGGAGTGAGTGATATTTGAAGTGTAATAAATTAGGCAATAATGTTGACATATCAATATTATATACGTGACATGGGTTGTCTCATTAATTATATGAGACAAACTTTAATAGATAATAAGATTCTTATTTTATGCAATATGTAACGGTGTGACTCGTTAATAGAACCGAACCATTTTATGATTCAAGATACAAGGTAATACACCATAGGTTGGGGTTGTATTTTATTGCTCAACAATCTTAAATGTCTATCTTTCATTTTAGACAAGTTTTCTTTTTAAAAGAAACAATTAATAATTATGTTGGCAACCCTCATTTTAATTGCAATTATAATTGTTAATATTAATAATGTTTAAATTTTAAAATCAACCTTAATAATTACATTAATAGTTTATTGTATTTTATTTAATCATTCATTGCTTAATTAAAATAATGGTATAACCCTTCAAATTAATTTAATAGTTTAATTAACAACATGCATTCAATAATCTAATTATTTTAATAATATAAAATTTACTCTCGACATAGCAATTTATTTTAACTAGCTAATTGAACAAGACCACTTAAAGTGTTAAGCTCACCAAATAATCCAATAGCACACTTATCAATGAAATCACAAATACACTTCCACTAAAATCTAGAAGGACCGATTCGGAGGGGCGCTACATCTCCTCCCCCCCTTAGCATCGACTTACTCCTGGAAGTCGCACAATGACATAAATGCATGCAATCAAATGCACAATAGTATAGCGAACTAACAACTAGCTCCAATAATTAAAGAAACAACAATTAAACAATTAAGATTAATTGACTCAAAATCAAATGTTACCGAAATGGAGACGGGGTTGCATACAGATGACATTGTGAACATAAAGATGGGGTGACGGACTAGGATGAGGAAAATTTCTTGTCAAATCCATTTTCAACTTCATACCCATTGGGTTTTATGAGGCTCGCCCAGTCCTGACAGTGCAGGTGGAATCCAGGCTTGGGTACCTACAATCCTACATAAAACCAAGTGTCGAAACAACATATATATATCCAAACAAACACATCCTGAGAGGAAGTTGCAGTGTAGTAGGGCACTCGCGAGCGAGTGGTGCTACACCGTCCCTCTCACCAAGACCACAACAGTAACTACAACATCATGTACATCAATTATATCATTTATAACACTACTTGCATCATAGCCAACGTCTCATTTAAAAAAAATCACTTATCAATGCATAACACTAAGTCCATAAGATAAGCATAACCAATTAATTTACCTTCAACACTGAGATTCAAAGCTGACAACCTAAAAATTACAAACTAGGGTGGAAATATAACACATTAGTACCAGTCATTCAAACTAATTCATCACCTTGAAACACTACACTTCCATAAGATGCAACATACTCACACACAAAGTTCACACATTTTCATTAAATATCATCATTTACACCCAATTCATTCCACTTAATTCAATATTCAACACAACATTTCACCACATATGCACCAAAATACAGTCAAATAAAACCTCTTCAAAATTCAACAAAATATGATGTATCACTCCCCAAACACAAAAATCCCAAGTTTATCATTTCATAGTTACTATTTCTTATAGTTTAACATACATACTACACATACACGCAAACTCACATCACCGAGAATCACATTACAAGGCTGCACAAGGGTCCATTTGGACGCCGAAAAGCAACATACTAATCCATGATATCAAAACCATGAGCCAAGAGTCAATATCCATCTCACATAATCCATATCTCACACTCATTGGCTTGATGGTGTTAGGCCACAAATACATGGTGAGACCATCCAAGCAAGACCACAATGACCTACCTCTTGCTGTACAAGGTGGTTAGCCTCCAAGAGATAGTCATCATACATAGGTGGGTAGTGGGTCCTAGCTGTAAAACAACCTCACATACCCCCATCCTCAAGGTTCCCTGCGTCTGCTTCCTTGTATACACTCACCAAGTCTACCTCATATGTCCTTCAAGAGGAATCACAATACAACACATGGCCAGCCTCAAAACAATAATGATAAACTGGTTTAGCCATCAAATTCATAAATAACCATCAAATAAGATTCAATTTCAGCAATAAAGCAAGAAAGGCACGCAATGTCAACACTAAATCAAATGTAACCACGAGGGCTATGAGAGAATAAGATCACAAAGTGTGGCTAAACCATTACAATCAAACATAAAAAATGTTGGCCTTCATAAACAGTTGAAAACCATCAATAACCATATAGAAAGTCCTCAATCTCCAAAATTGCACAATACAACACCGTGTGACTAGATACTAGCCACCAAATGAGGAAGGAGGGAACATCATCCAACTATAATAGTAGCCCTCATGTGGTGCAGAGTGAGCATGCCATCCACATGACCCAGAGTGTGCTCCTCGACTACACCCTACCTTGCTTCATCACACGACATGGTCATACGTCAACCAGGGAAGGTACACACTAGTTGTATGCCGCATGGCAATGTGTTTGTGGCTCTGTAGAAGTAGGCACATGCAAAACACATCCCTCATAGTGATACCTCATGGAGAAGGCACATGTTGGTACTCACCATCACTAGAGGTATACACAGCTAGGACATACCCATATGCTAACCGAGCCAAACATTGTCGAAAGAAAACATGAGTATCCCTCTACAAGTGTGTGAGGCCCCATTACGCTCATTGTACAAGTAAGCTATCATAGAACAATCTCATAGTGCGCCTTCATGTGTCTATGCACATGGCATCATGTCCTCGAGCCTAGCTCTCTACCATTAGCAACATGAAATCATCACCAACACTATGTCAGAACATCAGTGGGGTGTGGCATCGCATCCATTGCATCATGTCAGAACATGTGTGGATACAGTGTATACAATAGATATATGAGTATATCAATATGGGGCTACTCGAGCTTCACCCCTCATACAAATGAGGTTGACTCGCTAATGCCAACTCAACGTCCCTTTGGATGACTAAGCATAACCTAACAATCCAATGTTGTTGTACTCAAAACTATGGGGTTAGGCTAGCACATATGGATCAAGTACCCGGATCCATCATAAGGGAAAGTAGTGAGTAGGTTTCCTTGGGATCGGTTGAGCTAAGACCACTCTACATCACAATGTGCATATGCTGCACACTTCGCCCAAGTAACTAGTGGCAACTACCACCCCTTTATGGATTGAGGGGCTAGAGAACCAAAAGGAAAGAATCTATGAAACTACCTTTTGGCTACTCTTATGTATATATATATTTTCAACCACATGTGGGTTGACCCTCAATCAAGTAACAAACATACAAACACACATAATTGTATTGTTAATCCCACACCAAATACAACATATTCTAAATGGATGGGTACACTGTATCACCATCCTGGGACCTGTGAGTTATGGGTGCACAAAGCAAGTACGGGGTATTCACAACACTCAACCAATACATAGTTACTAGTTTCTCACATTTACAAGGGAAGTACAATTACATACACAATTCCATAAGCACACTTATTTCCATCAATGATGTGATTCATATTATCTTATCCTTTCCACAACCCAACATGATCATTGTGATCACTTAACAACTTTAATTAACAAATTCACTAGGACAACATAATGGGCTTAGATGAAACCACAATGCCCAACATATGAAGCTAAGCTCTAATACCAATGTTGTAACACCCCGTAGTGTGAACCCCAAAGGACAACAAAACACCAATTTTTTTTTTGTTAAACATTTCTTTTTTAAAAGCAAAACATTGTGTACGATGAATATGTGCATACATTACATGAAAAGAAAATATGCAATTACAAATTCATTCACGTCCTTTGGGGTACATGAAATGGTCATTACGAATCATAAAATTTTATTAAACGAAAGCAAATAGACAACCAAGATTACATAATGATGACATACAACTATTAATGATCAAAAGAGTGGAAAGGATATTCATTGTTTTATTACAATTTAATTTATAGAACTTCCATGATACAACTATGGGACATATTTCCATAGATATGACACATTAAGGATACAATAGTACATTACATAATGCTTCCCTTATAACAATGAGAAGAGTACATCAAGTACAAAAATAAATACATTAAAGGAGAATAAAGTACAAAGTGAGGAAAAGTCTTCAACAACGTGAAGCTCTAGAAACTTTGCGTCCTCTTCCTCATCACGAACATGACCTGGGAACCCAATGGGGTGCATATCACATTCCACCCAACCATGTGGACCTGAAGGTCCACCCCCTGTGCTAGGAGATGACAAGAAAGGGTCCATGACCAAGATAGACAATCAATCAAGACGTCCTTGCAATGCAAAGTAGTTCCACACCACTTTTAGCAAAAATGAAACAGCTGGACAATGTATTGGAGGAAGACAATTAATATGCTTGGTAATGGCTTTGGTTTGCAGGAATGTTGAAAAAGCCTGAAGATGTGATCTGGTGAACTACAATGAATGGAGGATATGCACAAGATGGGTCATGTTGCAAAGGATTAAGAAACTTTCAAGAAAAATGCAATTAGCAGGTGAAGGCGCAAATCAACCAAGTTATCAAAAACCTTTAAACTTCCTATTATGTTCAAATACTGCAGTTGAGGTAGGTTGATAATGAAATCAGGGAGATTGTTTAAACTTGTACACACTCTAAAGCCTATATTCTACTGTTGCGATAGGTTTGGCAGATAACCAGTGAGGGCGACGCAGCCCAGCCACCTCCATTTCAGACTCCAAGAAAATTGGTTGTAGGGGGGTGCACAGACTAGGCACACCACTGTTTGATAGAATTCCACAAAGAAATGTGATCACATGGAATGCGAAGATTACAAGATATGCACAAAATGGATTTTATGTATTGCTTGGGTTTTAGAATTTGTAGTGGCAGATTGGTAACTTCAAAAAACCATAATTATTCATAGCTCCTTGTTGACGCTATGGTTGTTAAGGATAAAGGCCTTGAAAATGTGACTGGGGTTAGCTCCAAAGTATACTCTAATGTTGCATACTCATTTAACAACGATGATGGGGATGGGGTAGTGAAACATAAAACCCACATTCGAGGTAAATGGAGGACAATTAGGCATCTCTAGGGAAACCTTTTGATCTAAAAAAATAGGAAATGACAAAGACATAACAGAGCTAGAAAACACCTATAGAAATTTGAATGCACTGGTGAATGAAGGAGATTCACGAGTATAAAGCAAATCAATGAACAGACAACAAAAATTGGCCTAGGAAGATCAGGGCCAGCCACACAGAAAAGAAAACTATGTTGGCATTACAAAAGGAATTTGACAAAATTAAAGCAGGAGAAAACAAACTCAGCAAATTCATATTATATCGAATCTGACTTTTGTTTGTTTTCACTTATGTCAGTATTCAAACACCAATCTAGGGAAGTGAAAGGCCAATACTAGATATGAAGAGTTTGAGGCAGCATCATCATTTCCAGCATCCCTACCTCTTGTGCCAGCCTCTTCCTCCTCCCTCTAGCCTAAATTGGAGCTTCTCTGAAACAAAGCATCGACCTCCTTCTGAGATGTGTGCAGACCGAGAATATCAAATACCCCAAAATGCATAAACATAGACAAGGCATGTGGATGGCTTTCTCCTCGCATGCAACGATAGTAGGAGTAGAGACAAAGGCAAGTGGTCAATTTGGCAGAAGCTGCCAAGAGACGTGGCAACCAATCCCCATATTACCTTCTAATAATTTTTCCTTCTACTTGATATATATATAATCATTCATTACTATATGTTTATTTATTATTTTATTTTTAATAGAAGTTATTATATATATATAAACTTTCTAATTAAATATAATTAATATTTCTTTTCAACTTAATTTAATTTCTTCACTTTAATAACTAAATATCAATGCTATGACTGAAAAATTGGACAGAGCTCAATAGGGGTACTTGGTGGTTGACTTGGAAGAGGTGAAAGATAAAAACTAGGAAGAAGATATTGGGATTTCTAAGAGAACTAGAGCCAATCTGAAAAGGAAGACACCTCCTATGCCATAGATGATTCAAGCATTCAAGAAAGGGGTTCAGGATATGTAGGACCTAGAGGTAGAGACTGAGTCTATTCTGAAGACTCTGGGTTAGTTGCTGCTGGTTTTTTGGCTTGCATCCCAGTTGGTTTTTTATTTGACCTTCCTAGTCTTTTGTGGTTGGATGATGCTTTTTCTAGTATTTTCTTTTTTAGCAGCCTATTTTTTTCACTAGAATTTTTGTGCTCTTTCTTTTGTTGTAAACTTGCTGGTTTTGGGTCCTTATAAAATCCATTTTTTCCTTTATCAAAAACTAATTATATTCAAAAGTAACTTTATAATTAATACATATCATATAAAATATACTTATTCATTTAAATACTTTCATAAATTATAAATATTATAAATTAAAGAAACTATCTTCTCATAAGTATTTAAATGCTATAAGTATTCACTTCAAGAAAATCCAAAAATACAAAAACAATAAGATAATACCTTTCTTTTCTATTAAAATTTAAAGGAATAATTTCTAATTTACTCCTAATTATTTTAGGCTTTAAAAGATAAACATGTGGATCTACGTATGGAGGACTCTTAACATATTAGAGTGATTGATATTTGAAGTGTAATAAATTAGGAAATAATGTTGACATATCAATATTATATATGTGACATGGGTTGTCTCATTAATTATATGAGACAAACTTTAACAGATAATAAGATTCTTATTTTATGCAATATGTAACGGTGTTACTCGTTTTGAAATTGAACAATCTCTTTAATAGAATCGGGTCATTTTATGATTCAAGATACGAGGTAATACACCTTAGGTTAGGGTTGTATTTTATTGCTCGACAATCTTAAATGTCTACTTTTCATTTTAGACAAGTTTTCTTTTTAAAAGAAATAATGAATAATTATGTTGGCAACCCTCATTTTAATTGCAATTATAATTGCTAATATTAATTATGTTTAAATTTTAAAATCAACCTTAATAATTACATTAATATTTTATTGTATTTTATTTAATCATTCATTGCTTAATTAAAATAATGGTATAACCCTTCAAATTAATTTAATAGTTTAATTAACAACATTCATTCAATAATCTAATTATTTTAATAATATAACATTTACTCTCGACATAGCAATTTATTTTAACTAGCTAATTGAAAAAGACCACTTAAAGTGTTAAGCTCACCAAATAATCCAATAGCACACTTATCAACAAAATCACAAATACACTTACACTAAAATCTAGAAGGAGCAATTCAGAGGGGTGCTATAGAAATTGACACCATACACCAGAACCAAGAAAAGGCCATGTAGTGCATGAGGGTTATCACTGAATACATCAAAGAAATAGTGAAGAATATTTCCCTCATACTTCAAGTTTTTTAGGATGAGATAAGGAAGAGCTAGGGGAAGTAACTAGTGGATGAGGTGGACGATTGTGATGCATAGAAGAAGGACAAGAAAGTGGACACCGCAACTCATGATGTCACTAAGGATTCCTAGGCCATTCTTTATAGCCCTATGACTTTTGAAAAGAATCTATAAGTATATTTTAGTTACTCCCATGGCTTGTGTGGGAAACCTATAAGCATATTTCTTGTAATGAATTTAAACAACTACTTTATGCAAAAGTTTGTATACTATTCATCTTTTCTGCAAAAAAAATTGCATAATGAAAACTAAAAATTCATTTCTTGGCACTATTTGTATGATGATGGGTAACTTTTTGTGGAATCTTTTGTGTACCTTTCCCCTTCTTCAAAGTGAAAAATATCACTATTGTCCCAACCTAAACTAATTGGGCTAAAAAGCACAATTAGCTAACAATTATAAGCTCATGTATACATTACATTACAACCTTGAATAGCCCATATCTCAAGTACATTAGTGACAGGCTTATATATACATCACAATAGTAAATAGCTTGAGCATACATCATACATATATCTAGTGTGACAATCCATACAGTACATCACATGTTCACATAAAGAACAATTGGTAAAGGGGAAATTAATGCTACCTATTGCATACATCAACCCACTAGTCCTAATTCACAATCACACAGGCCTATTATGACAACAATCAAGCATCCAAAACTATTCAATATTGTCACTAGCAAGGGTACCAATATATCAATTTGCACAACCATAGGCCATTTGCACAAGTAATTAAGGAGGAATTAGTGTATAAAAAACACTCAATTACATAGATGCTCATATCACTTCATGATCCTAAGATGTTAGCCATATTTGATGGTCTAGGATACCATTTCTACATCAGGATATGCCAAAACTATAATATGAGGATGGTCCAACTATTACCTACCTATTCCTCATTAGAAACTCTCTTCCCCATAGTCCATCAAATGACTAAGAAATGAACAACATCCATCATTGGCATAACATGCTCCTTCACTATTTTCAATCTTGAGCCTCATGGTAATGCTCCTTGATTTCAATCAATCTTAAGTATCATAGTATTTTTCCTTGACTATTGTCAATCTTGAGTATCATAGTGTTTTTCCCTAACTATTGTCAATCTTGAGTATCATAGTGTTGTTCCTTGACAACTTCTAATCTTTGGCATCATGATACTACTCCCTAACTACTATCAATCTCAAGCATCATAGTACTACTCCTTGACTATTGTAAATATCAAGCATCGTAATATTTCTCCTTGACTACTATCGATCTCGAGCATCATAGTGCTTCTCCTTGACAACTGTCAATCTCAAGCATCATAGTATTGCTCCTTAACTCATGCTTTGCACTATAATTAGAAGATACGTTCCTAACTTAGAATAAGTATATCACAATTGATTGATTTAAAATCCTTATATAGTCATATAAGTTTGAGGTTGATATTCACAAAAAATAAAAGAAATCACTTAGAACCAACACGAGAGAAGCTCAACTCAAAATGTAACTACACTCAAGTAGTCAAATTCATTCCCTTCATTAGCTTACTATTCAAAACACATCACACATTAAATACAAGTAATCAATTTTTTTAGATCTTCCATAACCATCTAATACCTATTTTAACCTCATATGAAGCCTAATGAAGAGAGAAAGTCAAAATAATTAGGAAAACCCCAAAATATAGGAGTTATCATCTCATATACCGTCCCCCTATGGAATTGAGGTCTTTGGGGAATCCTTCTCCCAAGGATTCCCTACATACCCACTTCCAAATAGATCAAAGTAACACATAGTGCTCCTCACAAGGTCTCTCAAAAGACCTACACATGGATTTTCCAATTATCAAGGTTTCATTAATTACTATGTTACACCCCGAAAATTTTGCATTAATGATTGTCAATATTTAATAGTAGTTAACAACAAGCCAGGAATTTCAACACAATTCCAAATTTAGAATTCCTAAAATATAACACTTTCATATAACATTTGGATCTCTAATTAGGCCTCAAAACCTTTATTATTCATAATATAAAAATTATATAAATCCTCAAAGTCTAATTTTATGATTGGCTACAATGAGAAAAAATGAACAATTATCCTGATCACTTAACTTGCCATAATTGCAAACTTTCTTTGAACATAAATTCCATATGAGTCATACCTGAGACCAATGGGTCATATCACTACATATACTTTATATATTCTTATTCAAATGTACCTTCAATAAAGTAAATATTAATATTTCTAACACTCTGATCTCATTCAAATTATGACAAAATCCAATACTCTTATATTAGTCTAGTTCAAGGTCTAGATAAAGTTTTTACTTTCTATTTATATTAATTATGGCCTCAATAGTTAGTTGTAAGTTACATAATATGATAAGAATGTATGTACATCCTACTATTTCTTACATAGAGTTTGATATACTTACCTTAATACTAGGTCACTATATACATATCTAATTGTTGTACTACAACTTATATACTAAGATGTCTCAACACATTTCAATTTTAAAGTATAAGAACTCACACAATCTAATACATCATAGTTACATTCTCACTATATCTTGAATAAGCATGCATGAAATAGTATATGATTATGTCTTATTAATAAGGTGACTTAGATCACATGTTATGTAACTTGGTATCTTACAAAACTTAAGTCCAATTAACATAAGATAGATCAAGAATTTACCATGAGGTCTCAGCCTATAACAAATTATTCACACCTTAAATGAATTCACCAAGTGGTTAACTAAATAAATGTAAGATCTAGTATGATACTATGTACACTCAATAATTTATGTCAATGAGCATAACCAATGTAGTTAAGGAAAGGAATATAGTAATTGATTCATTTCTTAATTACCTAACCACAATTGGGTGTATAACTTTATATAAGAGCAAATATCATGGAAATGAAACATTACAAGTTTACAAACCCTTTCCCTAGATTTATCCAAGAATTTCCTTATAATATCATGATTAATTAAGAATTTGTCTATGATTCTAAAACAAACATACATAAAAGTGTGAAATTTTAGTATAACATACCTTCTTACTAAATCTATAGTTCATTCTATGATATAGGGTTCTTTTTCCTTACTAGAAATATAGATTTCAAGGAGACAATGTCCTAGCCATAATTTATAGATATCTCTAGGATATCTAGGACAAGGTCCCTTACTAAGATTATGTGGTTCTAAGTATGTTAAAATACCTCAAAGAAAAGAGGTCTCATGAAATTTCTTATTTGTAATGTAAGTTCAAGTGGTTGGTATCAAAGGCCTCAAAAACTATTAAACAAAGGAAACTAGTGAGTGTAGGCCCAAACACCTCCAAAATATTAATTACCTTTTAATAGTAATCAAGAGAAAGGGTTGACTTAACTTGATCAGCTTTGATTGAGTACTTATGTTATTCGGATAAGATTTCTGATTTTTTTCAAAAGTGGAAATAAAATCTTCCTTGAAGGATCGATTGACTTTTGGAAAAAAAAAGTGGCAACTTTAGATTCATTAAAGGGATCGATTGGGAAGGAAGAGTCATTCAGAAAATTGTTTGGATTTTTATTCTCATCAAGCTATGCTAAAGTTTATCACCAAGATGATAACACTATATGCAATGGGATGAAAACCCCTTATTAGTAGATGGAATTTGTTGGAATGAATTTGATTTTGAGCAACAACAAGACATGCTACTCTATGTTAGATCAATGCATACAATGAAGGGAAGTGGCCAGTTATTCAATTAAATATTGTTTGTTGAGCATCACATGGGAAGTGAAGATTGATAGCTGCTATGTAGGCACTAGAATATCCTCAGTCATAAGTCCATCGATTTTCTAGGTTTTTCAATTATTTTTTCCAAACTATTTCGATTCTACAATTTTGTTTGTGAATGCCATTATAAGGAACTTTGTGGAGTCACATTAAATAGGGAATAAATACTTCTAAGATAATTTCTATGCATCTATCCAATTAGAAATAAAATAAATATGGGAAAATTCTCTAGTCAAAAGATGGTTTACAAATTCAAGAAAAGTTATTGTTACATGAATTTTTATATATTGGAGTTGTTGATCATTCCTATGATATTCTGAGTGTCTTTTGTAAAAGAATTATCCTTGTTAAAATAAAAATCTCATAAAACACAACAAAATTTTCAAATAGCTAGTAAATTATATTCCAATGGTATTAGCTTGAGAGTCCTACCAACCTATTAAGGCACAACAACAAAACAACACAACAGGCAATTAGCGCCAAATTTAAGTGTATTTTAGCTCACGAATCAAGCAACTTGGCTAGCACTAAACTCAGGGAAAACATACATGATGATCTCGACGCCGATGTTTGCGTTAACTATGGCGCTAGATATGGTGTCGAAGTCTATGTCATAGCTAGCACCAGAAAATCACAACACCTCTATTAGCGCCTAAAATAGCACCAAAAATAGCACCCCTATTAGCACCTCAAATAGCGCTGAGAAATAGCATTGAAAAGAACGCTTAAATTAGCACCCAATTTGGCTTCTGATTTTGCTTCTAGGTTTGCATCCAATTTTTACTCCAATTTTGCTTCCAGGTTTGCTTCTAGTTTTTCTTCCAATTTTGCCTCTTATTTTGCTTCTGATTTTGCTGGATTTGCTTCGAATTTTGGTTCCACTTTTGCTTCCATGTTTTCTTCCAGTTTTTCTTGCAAGTTTGCTTCCATTTTATTCTTTCGATTTTGCTTCCAATTTTTCTTCCATGTTTGCTTTTAGTTTTTGCTTCTGATTTTGCTTCTAGGTTTGCTTTCGATTTTTCTTTTGGTTTTTCTTCTGGTTTTGCTTGTAGTTTTGCTTCCAAGTTTGCTTCCAGGTTTGCTTCTAGTTTTTCTTCTAGTTTTTCTTGCACATTTGCTTCCAAGATTGCTTCTGGTTTGCTTCTTGTTTGGCTTCCATTGTTACTTTTTTTTGCTTCTAAAAATGCTTCTTTTTTTGCTTCCATTTATTGATTTAATATTTTTTATTTCAATTTAATTGTCTAAATATAGCGCGCCTCTTAAATAACTCATATGATTATAGACTAAGTAATTTCATTATTTAACTCATATGATTAAATAACAAGATAATTATTTTTTTGGATCAGTGACATGAAATTTTTGTATTTCTTGTAAAGATAAAAAGTACATCTATTGTTCAATGTCATTACCCACCAAAATTCCACTTCAAATGACAAAAACCAGAGGCACCTTAACGTCTAGAGTAAAACATTAAATAAATCCCATAACCCCTATAATTGTTTACTAGTAAAATCCTTACAAAAAATAATACCATTAACAGTGTTCAAAGTTACATGCTTTAATACAACAAAAGTAGAAGGAGAATTCAAAATCACACACATACAAACACGACAAGTCTTAACGAACTCCACCTAGACCCAACAAAATCTTGCCTATTTCCTTCAGAGGCTTCTTCTTCTAGTGCTTCCCCGAGTTCTTCTTAAGGAACTTCCTTTTCATTTCCAATCCCTGCATCTTCACCTTTGCCTGTGCTAGAACTTCGTCAACCTCCATGAGTTTGATGAAGAGTTTGAGCACTTTCCATCTCAAACATGCTTCTGTGAGCACCCTATAAATCTACACACATTCTAAACTCCATAGCATGGGTTAGTTCATGCAAACCTACAAATGCTCATATGAGATAATGCATCATACTTCGCAAACAAAATGACAAAATAAACTAATTGAAAGTATCAAAGAAGCACAATTCATAGGTCTATCCCATAGTGGATTGGTGTCACTTTTTTGTGAAAAGTGACCCTTTCCCAACCCTTGACAAGCTCAATGATAAAATTCCTTGAAGATGATGTGGACAAAATTAGCTCTCAATGTGAAGAGAGTAACTTTGCATGAATTGTGGATTTGTGGATGATGAAAATCAAAGGATGGGTTCTCTATTTATAGGAGAGAATGATGGAGAGACATGCAAAATGGGTGAATGTGGGACTAATCTTGAGCCAATGACAAGGAGCCACTTGTCACCATGTGAATGGGCCAAGGATGTGTAATTTTTGAGGAATGTTCCAACAAATGACATTAGGTGGCCTTTTCAAATTTCAAATTTGGCTTGTTGGAGGGAGAAGGGGTCTTAAATGCCTGGTGGGGGACATGTAATAGGAGAATTAATTCTATGTTGGAAGGGACAAGTCAACTTGATTTGAATTCAAATTTGAGAGAATATTCTCTAAAGATGCCTTCTTGAGGGAAAATGAAGATTTAATAAATCAATTAAATGATTTATTTGTGCAAGTGGAAAAAGCTACAGGATGGGACTTGCATTAAGATTAGATTTAATCCTGATTTATTTAACTTAGGTGAAGATTAGGTGATTTGACCTTTCTGCATTAGATTTATGGATTAAAATAAATCAAAAGGAGATGGAAAATGATTTAGACATAGTTAAATAAATATTTTGATTTATTTAACTAAAGGGGATGATGTTAGTATTAAAGATGAATTTATTTAATTTAAATGGAGAACTTTAGAGATTAATCAAATAAACTTGATTTATTTGATGGGTGGATGAATATGACCTAATTAAATGCATGATAGCAATTTTGTGTTTCTACATTTTTCCCCTCTTTGAATTAATGTACTTGTTGAGTCAATTCAAAGAATAAACTTACCGTGATCAAAATTCAAAAATTTTATGATTTTTTTAGATGCCCCAATAGAAAGTACACTGGTACATTGCCCCCTCAACAAATCGAGTGAAATGATTTGATTTGAGGGTCGATCTCACGATAAACAGGTTCAAGATGGATGTATGGATGGTTGTAATGATGATGCAAATGAGATGGTTTTAAGATGCTTTGAATAACCAATCTATATTATCCTAAACAACTTAAATGATGATATGATGTGATGATGCCTATATGATTATGCAATGGATGTTTATGCAAATGTCTGATTTTATGAGATGCTTAAACTAATAGATCTATATTATGATGTTAAACATGCATGTGGGATGATCGATGTTTTTTATATGATATGATATGATATGTAGTATGTTGATGGTTTGTGGATGCAATACTAGTGATGATAATAAACTATCTTGGTATGATGTGAGTGCGAAAAAGAAGAAATCACGTGATGATAAGAGGATTCAACAAGCCAACTTTATGATGATGATCATGAGAGATGGATGATTTTCTTATCAAGAATTTGGATTTTAAAAGGGCCACTTACCTTATGTTTGATTACACACATAAGTACGATGCATCATGGTGTAAAGAACTAGGATGACACTGTACTTAGTGTGATGGACTTTGGCTTGACAATCAGATAGGATTACTCCTCTTCACACTTGAAATATGAAACCTCATTTAAAATGTAGTTCAAATATTTCAAACATCTCAGACCAAAACATAGAAAAGAAAGCCTTCCTATGTGGTCAACAAGACACCTAAAACACCCTTGCTATGCTCAAATAAAGCATGCATGACCGAGGTTATATTACAAAAACATCTAGCAAGCACAATAGATAAAAGGATAATGATCATTTCCCCATTCCTATTTCTCTAAATCCTTTTGTTTGGACATCATCGAGAGGTTATTGGAATGAAGGCAAAGAGATAAGTCAAAAGAAAAAGATAAATTAAAAAAAATAAGCTAATTTTTTTCAATACCACTAACAAAAAGGAAATATGTTTTTAAGGATAAGAACCAAAACTATTGCCAAAAGATAATGCCCATTGTAGGAAGGATACATCCTAGGATACCTTAGACTTTGACATTTTGAGTTTTCACTTTTGATATACTAGGCTTGTTTCTGACTGTTTCACCAAAAGTTGGGGATGGTGATTGATTTATTTTGAGTGATGTTTATTGTGGGTGAAAGCAAGATGTGACAGATGGATTTTTTATTTATTTTTAAATATTTGTATGTTTTTGGAGTTTTTGAAATGTTTTGAGGCTTTTTTTGGTATTTTCAATATGTTTTACAAATGTTTTGATTTTCAAAATTTCAAATGTTTTTGGGATTTTTCAAAAATTTATCAATGTTTTTTGATTTTGTGTCTTAGGGGCTCATCAAAGATTAGCCTTGCCTACGTTTAAGCTCAAAGACGACATAGTTTGGATAACATGTTTTTGACATTTTCATGACTTTTTGAGTGTTTTTGGATTTTAATATGATTTGGATGTTTTTGGATTTTTCACAGGATTTTGACGATTTGGATATGTGATGATATCAGTGCTTTGTTTTGGGATTTTGTTGAAAACCAAGCTAGGGTTGGTTGATTGGATTGATGGATTGATGATGATAACATTTTTGAGGATACACAACAATGCAAGGATAGTGTTAAGCAACACAAGTATTAAGATGGATATCCCATTGTTGAGGATACACAACAATGCAAGGATAGTGTTAAGAAACACAATGATTGGGAAGGATACCCTAAGATGATGATGGATTGGCTAGATTTGATTTGATCAAGATAGATGAAGCTTGGTTTGGAACAAAAGTTGTTTTGGATGATTTGATGTGACGTTGAAGTACAAATTAGATGAAACTGATATTGATTGTTTGGATTGATCTTCGATGAGAGATGAAGCTTAATAAGGAATATGTTTTCATCAAATTATGCCATGGGCTAGTGATTTGGAGTTTTTGTCACAAGCGCTTTCACCAATTTGACTTCATGTTTGCCAATATTCAGATTACCCCATAAGTTGGAAGAAATAGATCAAGTTTTATTCTCAAAGCAAGATGTAAATATCTACCCCCAATGTCTAGCAATGTATAGAATGCCATGGATGAATGCTTGGATAGGTGTGTGGACAGATGTATATGGATAGCATGTAAAGGATGTCAAGGATTATCTTGTGATAAGATATGGTGTTCAGACAAAGGATGCTCCATTGGATAATGATTCATGGCTCAGATAATGTTGGATAGGATAGGATCAATGAAAATTGCCCATGTCAAGATGTTTACCATAAGCAAGTGTAAAGTGTGCTCCAAACTTTGTCAAGATCAAGATAACTAAAACTATGGATACAAATATATGCACATGGATTGGATAAATTGTTCATTGATGAGTGGATTTATTATAGCTGAGATGGATGGAATGTTGGATTTATTATTGATGGGATGAGATGCTTCCACCTGAACTGGGTTATGTAGATGCTCAATTCTACACATGATCCTTTTGTTCTAGGTTTTCCTCATGGTACCTACCCAAAGTACCACTGTATTGGTTTTCACTGGAGGATGATTTTTCTTTTTACTGCTTTTAATTCTTTTTTCTGATTTTTTTGGATTTTGATATTTTTTTATTTTTTTTTTGTTTTTTGAAAATATTTTAAGCGCATGTTGAACAACCTTTGTGGTGTTGATGTAGATTCTTATGTCATGATGTTCCATTGATATCCTACTTGAAAAATCTGCTTCACCAAGATACGTGCACTTGAATACAACTTTTGAGATTCCTAATTTGCTTGGTTGATGCTAGAGTTAACTCTGTCTATGTGCTCACATCGCAATAGGATGCCTTTTGAATCCTTATGTTGAAGGGTGGCTTCCAATACATGGTCAATTTGAGAATATGATACCATGCGTGGAGGTGTGGATGGAGTGTGTTTAGGAATAAAAGATTGATTGGTTGACAGTTTGGAACCTTTGACTCTCCAAACTTGGGAAGATGAGCAACGATGGGTGGATACAGAAGTTTGTATGGAATTAGGACCAATTGTTTGATATACTTTGTATGTCGCATGGGAAGCCTTCTTTTTCTTTTGTGGAAATCTTTGATGGATACATTTCTATTTTTTATTTTTCCCCATAGTTTCTTTGACTAATGGAGTTTGACAGGGATAAAATTTCTTTGTATTCTTTGGTAACCATGTGTATTTTATTTTTCCATTATGTTTCCTTGCTTATTTTGCTTTGACAACATTCCTTTATGCTTTGATTCAAATCTTTCTTCAAATTGACATTGGTCCCAATTCATGGATGGGGTGATGGATGGATGAAGATTCATGACATGGCTAGTTGTAGTATTGGCATTGGTTTCACCATAAGGATTCTTTGTGCTCCCTATGTTGACGTTTGCTTGAGACATAGTTTCCCCCAATATATGATTGTAGTATTACCTTTGTTCTTTGATTCTGCTTGTTTTGAGATGTCATGTTCTGTAAGCATTTTCTGATAAATGACCACTACAGATGGCATTATTTCAATTTGTTACTATAATGACTCTAGAATATCCTGTTCTATTTGACTTGTTTCTTTGAGTGGATAATGTTGGATATCTTCATACATGATGTCCTCAGTGTGAATTTGGGATATATTTGATCCCAATGTTGACAACTTAATTTGACTATAGGAATCAATAACTTGCTCTTTTCGTGTAATAATATTAGGAGTAAAGGAATCATGTCTTGAATTAAGATCATCTATGTGTCCATCCAAAGAAAGAATCTCAAGGGTAGATGGAGGAGTATGTGCTATGTGGATATGATCATCTTGTATAGATAGGAGATTATCCATTAGATCATTGCAGTATCTTAGAGATACAAATTCTTGATCTTGATTAATTTTGGGATTGCTTTTGACATGCTTTGGATCAAGTTCTTGACATGGGTCAGTTTCAAAGGATGGTCTACTTACAAAGGGTTCTTGGACATCATAATTAGTCATGGTCAATGGTTCAATATCCTCTTGATATTTGAGTGGACTTCGATCAGATGTTGAGCTAAGGGTTCCTTGAGTATTTGTAACCATGAGGATGAAGGGGGCCAACATGTCTTGCAAAGGACCACTGCTAGACCTTGGTCAAAGATTTTGATCATGTTTTGGAGTGAAAACTTGAGATATGTCCTCTAATTCATTAGGTGATGTAGAGACATTTTCAACATGACCAATGGTCGATGGGTTGTGGATTATGTCAATCTAGGATCAAATAATTCTAACACTCCTTGAAATAGATCACCAAAAAGTGGCTCTTGATGTATGGTGAGTTGATCATCAAATGGGGTAGAAACATCTTCAACGTGGTCATTAGTGGAGAAATTTGAACATTGTTTTCAATAATTGTGGCAAAGGGATTATCAATGTC
This sequence comes from Sequoia sempervirens, assembly GCA_007258455.2. Classification (NCBI taxonomy): domain Eukaryota; kingdom Viridiplantae; phylum Streptophyta; class Pinopsida; order Cupressales; family Cupressaceae; genus Sequoia; species Sequoia sempervirens. Next base: position 6,323 of record VDFB02002265.1, on the reverse strand, counting down.
TTCAACCATAGGGTCAAGTGATGTTGACATTTCTTCAATTGGATCATTGTTTGGTATTGTTGATGAATTTTTATCATGATTGAAAAGTGACTCTTGATATATGTTAATTTGATCTTCGGATGAGATAAAAAAATATTCAATGTGATCTTTGATGGATAGATCTTGATCATTTTTTTTCAAAAATTGTGGTGGGGAGATTATCAATGCTATCACCAGTGGTTGCATCTTCATCGTTATCCCCAATAGTGATTATCCTTTTATCAATGAGGTCTTGGATGAGATTCTTGAGTCGAATACAATCCGATGTTGCTTGTCCCTTTGTTTTGTGAAAATCACAATGGTACTTCTCCTTATACCCTAGTGGTCTAACTAGGGGTTCTTGATAGTTCCCATAGACGGAGAGCTTGATGAGATGAAGGATGAATGGGGTGAATGATATGGGCGTTGAATATTTAGGAACCTTGGATCAATGCTAAACTTTAGAAATTGTGATTTTGATTGGTTTGATTGGATAATGAACTTGTAAACCCTAAGATGTTAGATGTTATCTTAGAATGAACTCATTCAAAAGAGGTGATAATCTAACTATGTGTGTGAGGAAGGATTCATCCAAACACACCTAACTAAACAAATGATTTTGATTCAGTTTAAGGACATACCCAAGTCTAGATAATGATGTTTCCAAAGCTCCAAAGTTGTTTATGAGATGGAGATGATAAAAGTTTGGATGAATGAAGTGTTTGATTTGATCCTAAATGAACCTAGCAGGGACTTTGTTTACAAGACCAAGATAGTGAAGAACTTTCTTTTCTCTAAGAGTACTTCAAAACCAAAAGACTAATGTTTGCATGAAAACTATATCACACAAATATGCCAAGCACATGTGTGGGATCCAATTGTTTCTTAACTTTTATTAACGAGTTCTTTTTACCACAAACACACTCCTAATTAGCTTTTGAGACTAGATGTCCAATGTCCTAGTTTTATTTCATCCCACAAAGTGCATTATGTAGAAATCAAGGAAATCAAGGGAAAGGTTACCTAATGTTGAACTTTAGTAGGAGAAAATTGAGATAAAATTGAAATGCTTAGAAGCCTCTAAGGATATGAATCCCAAGGGCAAGCAATAGCATGTGAAGTTTTTCAAAGGTATTTGCTTCTCCTAATGGGTTTGAGATTTGGCGCTCATGTTAAGTGTTTGTTTTTCCAATGTTTTTGAACAAGAAATGTGTTTTGTTTCCAAGAATAAGCACAACCCTATGGCTATGAAAACTGTATTTGTTGAGTCCCCACTTGGACAAGTCTAGCTATGCTTATTTTTAGCAAATGGTTAGATGCTTGACCCCACTAGCTCCCCTCCATGATACTCACTTCTCAATGTATCCAAGCATTAGTACCCATAAAACTATCATGGCATACTTTCCATTTCTACTAAAACCTATAAAAGTTTGGGGCAGCTTCAGAATGACCATTCTTGCACCAACAAATAGATAGGGATTTTGTCCTTTCTACAACAAGGGTTTTAATTCAGACTTTAAGTTCATAGGAGTTGACCCATCGAGGCAAGAGACCATTGTTTCCCGTCTCGTCAAAGCCAACTGCATGATACTGGCCTTCATTCCAGTACCCATGTTTATATCCTGGATGGAAATACTCTTGGCTTTAGAGTGTTATCGGTTGAGTCATTTTCTTGGGTGAGTACTTTTTCCGCAAGGAGGGCCCTCTAAGATAACAAAAGTGAGCAAACATAACCAGTTTTATGTGGAGGTAATGGATGTTTTCCAAACTTTATGACGGGAAAGAAGGTCAATGTATGATCCTGATGAAATTGAGGAAGACCAACAAGAGAGGGACAAGAAAAATAAAATCAATATAGAGTTTAAGGATTTTTCAAGCGAGTAAGAGAGCTATGGGAGGAGCCTCATCTAAAATATTTTAGATAGAGTTTGGTATACCATTTAGAGAGCTTGGTTTTCATGGAGTTCATTTCAAAGCCTCTCCTTTTATTGTTCCTATCATAAACTATTTGGTAGAGTTGGTGGAATTACTTTTGTAAGTAATCAGTATTAGTGAGATTGAGATTGTTAACCTTGAGAGAGTATGATTTGGGAAAAAGGAATTTGATATGGCTATTATTTTCAAAGAATTCAAGAGGGATGTACTTTGCATTGACGTCATTCTAATTCTTATAATTTAGAAGAGTCAAATAAAGGATACGAACCCTCTAATGTAGAAGAGGAGTCAAAATCATATTTCGTGTAGCCACCATCAAGAGTGTTATAAGACAACAAGATGGAGGGAATTCTTATATAAGGATAATTTTCAATGTTGCAGGTACCAGCTTTAATGCCAACTACAATGGAAACATTGAAATTCCCTAGTAGTATTTATGTTAGGGAAATTTCCTTTAGATGTAAGGTTTCAAAGCACATCAACCATGTGGTACAAATGATTAAATCCCAGAGACATGTGGATTAGGCCATCATTTGGTGGAATAGAAAGAAAGATGATTGGAAATCTAGAGGCACGCCATACTAAATTTTGGTATTCAACCATGAGAGAAGAAGAGAGAGCTGATATCATGTATCAAAACATTAAGCATACATTCTTCCAGCCAACAAAGAAGGAGATGATTACTTTGCTTCATTTTCATTTGCATAACCATATCATGGCATGGGAACCAAGAAGACCAAGGATCTCCTCTTTTATGTGGAGGTAATGGATGTAGTCCAAAATTTAGGAGGGGAAAGAAGGTCAATGTACAATCCTAATGAAATTGAGGAAGAACAGTAAGAGGGGGACAAGAAAAATAAAATCAATACAAAGTTTCAAGGATTTGTCAAGCGAGTAAGAGAGCTATGGGGGAGCACCCTCATCTAAAATATTTTGAACTAGAGTTTCATATACCATTTAGAGAGTTTGGTTTTCAAGGAGTTCCTTTCAAAGCCTCTGCTTTTATTGTTCCTACAGTAAATTGTTTGGTAGTGTTGATGGATTTACCTTTCTTAGTAATCACTATTAGTGAGATTGAGATTGTTAATCTTGAGAGAGTATTACTTGGGAAAAAGGAATTTGATATGGATATTATTTTCAAATACTTCAAGCAGGATGTACTTGCATTGACGCCATTCCTTAATCTTCACTTGATAGCATCAAGGAATAGTTGAACTCCACAGATATAAAGTATTATGAAAGCATAATGGACTTGAACTGGTATCCAATTTTGAAGACTATTACTAATGATCCTGATAAATTTATTGAAGATGTTTGTTGGGAATTTTTGAATATGGAAGCTAGTGATTCTGATTCTAATAATTTAGAAGAATCAGATCAAAGATATGAACCCTCTGATGTAGAAGAGGAATCATAATTAGATGAGGAAGGTTCAAAAGATGAATCTCTTGTGGAGTGAGAGGAGGATGAAGAAGAAGAATATTCTAAAGAGGAGGAATGCAAAACATGGGATGAATTAGAAGCCGAAGGTAGAAATGCAGATAAGGAAAAAGGAGACGAGTCTAACAATGAAGAGGAAAGGAAACAACGAAAAGTAAAAGCTACAGGGAAGTCTCAAGAACATGATATTAGATATTCAAGAGGAATGCCTGCCAAGAGGCATAAAGTCAAATGAATTGAGTTCATCTAAATCCTTCTACTATTTATTCATGCACATAAACTATAATCTTGTAATCATAATATTTGAGCTCTATTTACTCATCTTATGCATCAATAAACAACTCAACACAAGAGATGGAAATTGACATATTAACACAACAATATCCAACTAAGCTATTGAAGCTCAACTATTGATAACTCCTCCATCCATATTCTAATACTAAGTTGGATGAGGAAGAAACTCCCTCATCTAGTAAGAAAAATAAGAAAACCCCTAACAAGAAACCCTCGAACAAAAAAGGGTGCATTGTGAAAACCTCTAACGGTACAACTCAAGAGACTAAAAGAAATAAGGACCTCCCCATGAATAAGTTGGTTTCTTATTCAAAGAATTCTCTAGAAGATAATTCCTATGATCATATTGCTATTGAGGAATCTAATTCCTCCTACCCTGCCACTAATAGACATAATAGACCTAGATTCCCTAGAGACGTCAATCCTAATGACCACTATTTTAAGCCGAATCGGGAATTTCTAGATGATATCATGGGTATAGCCAGGAATGAGGCAGTTGACTACTTTGAAGTCTTTAGGTTAGCTTTGGTTGGGTTGGGTATTGGCTTCTTGCTGGATTTTTTTGGCTTTTGGCTCCTGGCTACTGTCCTGCTTCTTTGCTGTAGCCTTCTTTTTGATTGGTTCTTTGATGTTTTATATTTCTTTTGTTTGTAAACAATGTGGTTTTGGGTCCTTGTAAAACCCATTTTTTCCTTTATCAAAAACATATTCTTTTCAAATTGCTTTGGATGGTGGCCATACTTATCCTCTTGTCAAAACATGGCACATGGGCTAGTTAAACTAATTAATATGCAATTATTTACTTTTTCCAATGAAATAAAAGAATATCATTTAACATATTAAATATACTTACAAATGTATAGATCAAGGCTTGTAAACCTTTCTGGCCAGTGCAATGCATGACACACAGTTTCTCAAGCCTAGCCTTGGAGGCCTTCTCTTGAAACATATACTAATTCAATTTAACTATGCACAAATAAAATTTAAATATCATTTAATAAATTTGATATAATCATATGATAAAATTAAAAGGCCTATATACTCTCCTCACTAGACTTCCTTCGTGCATCGGAATTCTCATATGATTTTACAAGATCTCTCCATACTTTTACACTTACATCAATTGGCCTTTTTTCTGCCTTAGCTCAAGAAGAATTTTTTTATCTTCTTTGTTTGGTTGCACTGAAATCTCTTGAAATTTTGAGACATTCGTAGCTTTATCTTCTTTATAGAACAACTTGTGCCAAAATCATTCTCCATGTCTTGGATAACTGCTTTTTTCAGATGCATGGGTATCTAGTTGAGAATAGAAAGTTTAGATGGTCTTCTAACTATTGAAGGCATGATTCCTTCAACCTACTCACAAACATTTTGTGAGCATCCATCATTACGACTTCCCCTTAAGCCACCTTGTATTCTATCTTCGTATTGTAGCTACCAATGCAAGATTGAAAACATGGTGTGGTGGAAGAAGTTTGCATCCCAAGAGTGGAAGTCTCTACTCCCTATTCCACATTCCTAGAGTTTACTACCACTGATTTCCTCCTGGATCTTTTGCTCGATCTAGGATTGGTTGGGGAATCAATTGATTCCCTTTACACAATTGATTTGTTTGCAATATTTGAGGGGTGTTAATAGATTATTTTTCTATGTATTTGACAAGTGTTGTCTAGTCCATATTAACCAATTTGTTCACCACCTCTACCCCCAATATGGAGGCCAATTCCTCTTTATCTTTGTCAGTCTCATGTCCCTATATATATATTTAAATTAAATTTCTTCTCTTAAATTTAGAAATAAAAAACTAACAAGTAAAATTCAAAGAAACAATGAAAACATTTACAAATCTATAAATTGACAATGAATTACCTCATTGTGGCTAGAGTTTGCAGACAATGCTCACTTCCCTCCATTACTTGACATTTTGAGGTGATCTAGGGAAAATTGTTTTCATCTAGTCTATGGAGGCAAAAAAAGTACACACTATCAGGTATGCAAGTTTTCGTCTAGTTTGTGGTATGAAAGTTTTGTTTTGTGGGAAGCTATATTCGTTGGGTTTTCTTAGGGTTGATAACCTTATCATGGAAGCTCTTTCATAATGCAATCTTGTATGAATTTTTCATGGCATCAGTGACTATGGTGTGGCTGGGCAAAACCAAGCAGTTTCTACATTTACTTTCAGCAGTTGCTTAGCAGTGACCAACCCATTTCCTAGATTTTCCAAACAATTCACTATTTCCTTGATACTCAAGTTAGGGAAAGAATACGAAGGAATCCTTGCTACGTGCTATAATATTTTGAGCCAAAGCTGAAATGGGTAGGGTAAATTTTTTTGTTGGTTTCTCAAATGTTTTAAAATTTATAATGATGAGACAATTTAGAGGTTATATGGACTAGTTAGGCCATGAACAAGTAAACAATCATGAATTCAAATGTAATACAAAGAGCAATAAACAATCATGAATTGAACCAAAAAAAAATTGTAACCTTACCTATCATGTCACAAACGAAAATGAATTTCTCATTAGATGTCGGTAGTGCCCTGCTCTCTTCCTTCACGCGACGTTTTTCCCTTTTTTGTCATTAGATTTCTTCCTTCATGCAGAAAAGTTTTAAATTTTAAATTTTTATTCATT
>VDFB02002264.1:0-27761 GCA_007258455.2 Sequoia sempervirens | reverse complement strand
AAAATAGAAAGTTTGGCTTTCGAGACTCAACCCGATTTTGATTGGCTTAAAATACTACCTCATTAGGCTTGTCCAGTCAGAATTGTCAAAAGATTATTTTTTCCCTGGTGGATCAATTTTGTTGTTTCAGAAGCTTTTTCAGGAGCTCCAAGGTCATTAATGGAGGTTGCTCAACTACTAGGTGTCAAATTTGAAAACTCAAAAACTGCACAAATCAAGAAGCTGCGATAAATGATCGAGGAAACAACAAAGGAGGCTAGAAAAATATTGAAAAATGTGAAAATTTTGGCTAATACTGGAGAGTTCAAGCTCCCCTGCCCAGTCAAGGCGCTTGGGATTCTTTTCCTTAGCCATTTTTTAGTCTCTAGCAATGAAAACAATGGTGAGCACGAGGAACGAGGGAAAAAGATGAAAATTTGAAATAAAATTTTAAGTGTAAGCGGTAAAGGCCCCCCTGCTAGCCAGGGGCATCCATCATTTTAATGCCTCAGATGCAGTAAAGGCCCCCCTACTAGCCAGGGGCATCCATCATTTTAATGCCTCAGATGATGTTCTCAGGGTTTGCTCATCCAAGACAATGTTGCTCAGAATTCAACAGGCTCCACAATGAATCCATCAACACAATCATCTAATTAATTAATCAATCGGAATCTCAGATCAAACTAAGGAGTCTTGACAAAGTAGCAAACACCAAATCATGAAAATATCAGAAAATAAACTATCTTTGGGATTCTTGGGCGCCCAAGTTAGCCAAGGGCGCCTGGGGTTTTGGAGGCTCAAACTCAGCAGTTAGGGTTTGAAAATATGCTCAAATTCTTCAGAATTCTACCAGCTATTCAGTGTATATCTCAGCCTAATCGTCAAATTCATCAGTCACCAACAACTGCAAATCAAACAGAGTACAAAACTTGGAGGGTCAAACTTGAGAAAATGAAAATCCCGTGAAAATGACTGAGTCTAGGAGTGATGGGCACCCCAGGCAGCCAAGGGTGCCCAAAGAATTGAGAGCCTAAAAGTTGAAATTAGGGTATGCAATCTCCAACAACTTTTCCTCATATTCAATCCAACTCTTCAACGGATTGAATAGTGAACTCATCAGATTTGACAAGCACCAAAAATAGCAGATTGAACGAAGGCGAAAACATGGGCAAAATTGAGAAAGTCAAAAGAAAGTTGAAAACACAATAAATAAAAAATCTAACACTGGTGATCATGGGCACCCCAGCTAGCCAGTGGTGCCCAACATTTTGAGGGACCAAATGATGTTTTTATCCAATGTTGCCTCCAGGACAATCTCGTCAGATTCAATCAAGCTTCATGATGGATCCTTCGGCTAGTTCATAGCTTTCATCTGGCACCAGAAAATCAAGATCAAAATGAGGAGAAAGATCAAGTAAAAAGATGAAACGTCAAGAAAATGGCTAAGTCTACCAAGAAGGGCGTCCAAGTTTTCATGCCTTAGCCAAATTTTTGAATTTTCATCATGCATTACTCGGACATTGTCCACATTCGACGAACCTACTCAAGATTGGCCTCAAAATATTTAAAGTTGGAGATAAAGCATTTTATTTGTTCTCAAAACCTATTTAAGAGAGCTTTGTCTTCCATTATTCACAAATTTTTGCAGGTGGCATCCAAGGCAAGAGAGGAGGAAACAAAGAATTTTCTTCATTTCAAGATTTGAAGGCTAAAACTTGGTGACTTTTCAAAGTTCTTCACATTTTCCAAATCAGCTCACACAAAGGCTCACTTTTTCATGCCTTATTTTTCCAAGGCATCAATTTTCAGAAGAAGGGGGTCATCTTTTTCAATTTTCAACAATCCGGGTCAGCTTGGTTTATGATTCTCTACAACTTTGAGAAATTTTTCAACTTTCAAGAACCTACCTTTTCCTCGCATGTCCAAAGAACTTCAGTATTTTCAAAAACTAATCATCTAGGTTCATCCAAAACGTGATTCTACACAAAACCCAACTCTCAGTTTTTTTTGAGAAAATCCTAAAATTTTAAGGTTTCTGCTTTTTCAACCAGCCATTAACATTTTCAAAAATTGGACGATCTGGGTCCCTTTGCAATGAAATTCTACACAAAACCCATATTTCAGATTTTTTTGGTAAAATCTGCCCATCTGAAGAAGAATAAGCAAGCTACTTTTAGCTTTTGTGCAAAACTTGTCTAAGCATATTCGAGTTTACAATCAAACTTCAAGTTTTTCAACATGGAGTACTCTCCCATCAAATTCAAAACCAATTCAGTGTTGTATCATGATTTCATCAAAACTTTTGAAACTAATTTGCATCATATAAAACCAAAGCTCAATTTGCATGCTTTGGAATACACGGGGCAATGTTACAATCAGGCACCTTGGTCATTCTAGATTACTTGAAGCAGTATCAATTATCATCTCAGTGCAAATTCTAGAGTTTGTAATTGCTTGTGTCAAGCATTACAACCCAGCAACACAATAAATTCAAGCAGCAAATGAAAGAGTTGTTTGCAGCCTCAAACCGAACATTGTTGAAAAGTGTTTTTCAATACCACCTTGGTCAGAAAATTTGGTCATCTCTATTAAACAGTGCGAAAAGGTGTGGTACGAGCAAAAGGACAAGTATTGGAAAAGAGTTGTACAATACTCTTCCATTGAAAAATCAGGAGAAGTGTTAGAAGTATAAAGGGTGCAAAAGAAACAAAGGAATGTCAGAAGATGGACACACACAAGGTAAAAAATGGATATGTTAATGCATAATGATATATTTATAAAAGGTCATCACTCCAGTTGCTGAGTTGTCGAGATTAGCAAGATTTAATAAACAGTTGAGGATGTCAAAGATTTTCTAAGATTGATTGAAGAAGGTGAGGAGATCCTAGAAAAGCCGAATATTGCCTTACATATTATCAACATGCCTAACAAAGAAGCAGTTACCAGCTTTTTGGCGGATTTAGTTTCCCAAAATATTATTGGATAAGTTATCTTATCAGGACAGCAAAGATCTCCAAACATAGATTTAAAGCAACAGTTAACTCGATGCCTTTTCCAAGTTTTCTTGCTATTCTTGTCTTACGCTTATATATTTTTTATGAGAGAGAAAAGAATCAAGTTGTGATAGTTGGCACTTTCCCTTCCTTTTGCTTTCATAGGTTGTTAGATAGTTATCTTGTTTTAGTTTTAGAAATAAAGATGGCAAGTTAGCAAGTTTTGTTGTAAAAGGAGATTTTAGGGTTCCCTACTCCACTTGTGTATAAATAAGGGCAGCCTTGCCCATTTTTTTGGAACGGTTATTGTGATAGCAAATTGCTGAGCCTACTTTGCCTGCAAGTTGTTATTGTTCAGTTTCAGTTCACTTAGTGTAAGAGCAAGTTTGTATGCCTACCTTTGCTGCAAGATATTGTTCAGTTCATGTGTTACTTGTGTCAATGTATTATGGTTGATTGCTAAGCTGTAAGCTTATTATTACTACAATCCTACTAACCCAAAAGTGTAGTCTTTGTTACTTGAAATTTGAGAAAATAAAATCTTATGCCTGCTTTGCTGCTTTGATCTACTATCTCAAATTTTTGTTTTATGTGTTATGCTTATATAATTTTTATTTCAGCTTGCATTGAAAGTATAGTCGATTTGCGTTGGAACAAAGTTTGTTTAAGTATTTGTGTCAAAAGAATCCTTCCTTGTTCATTTCTAACTCTCAAGCTCTGAGTTTACTTGAGTAGTTAGAAACGTCATTAGAGTAGGCTTAGTCATAGCTGGAATTCAAAAGAGAAAATCTCAACTACGGCACTAGAGTTTTATAACCATGTGCTCTTAGCTAAACAAAAGAATTGGAAAATTAGTTTAGTTTACTTTCTTTAAGCAACATCAGCAAAGAGGGAGCTTCCCCTCATAATTAGAAGAGCAGTTAATCTATGCACAATTGTCCGTTTCTAATTTGCATACCGGAGGTGTGAATTGAAATGCCAACAGTTTTCTAGAGCCCACTATGGGGCTCAAGGCATAAGATTTCAAGAAAGCTTATGCAATATGACATGGGAATGACCATTTGGCACCCTATTGTGTGATTCAGCCGGAAGCAATGGGTGATAACAACAATAATGCTAGAAGAAATCAATGACGTCCACCCCCATTACCTTGGGGTAACAACATTGGACCTTTGGCTTTGCGGGAACATCATGAGTTACCTAGAGGGTCAAGGAAGCACTTTCCACGGTTTCACAACAATGGAACTCAACATCCTAATGATCATATTTCTGCCTTCTCAACTACTTGAGCCATTTTGCACGTGGCACATGAAGACATCATTGTGCGTCTCTTTGTGGAGACTCTTATTGGGAATGTTGCTAATTGGTTCAATCACCTAGAGCTGGACATTATTACAAGCTAGGCAGCTATGAGCGAGAAATTCTTGGCGAGATTCAAGCCTACTAAAGACAGTCAACTGCATGCATCGTTTTGCATGTGGCGCATGAAGACATCGTTGTGTGTCTCTTTGTGGAGACTCTTGTTGGGAATGTTGCTAACTGGTTCAATCACCTAGAGCCAGACATTATTACAAGTTGGGCAACAATGAGCAAGAAATTCTTGGTGAGATTCAAGCCTGCTAAAGACAGTCATTGGTTGTTTTCCCAACTTGCAAATTCAAAGATGGACTACAACGAGCCCATGAGGGAGCTTGTAGCAAGATTTAATCATCTTGTTACACAACTTTCTTCTACACTTAATCCATCACTGAAAATTCTGATGAGCTGCTTCATAAAAGCTCTTCCATCAAAGATAGCCTTCTTCCTGAAGACGGTGAAAGAAATAGAATTGAAGAAGGAACAAGAACACACTATCAAGTTGGAGAATAATATGATTACCTCCGGCAAGATAAGGAAGGATTCAATCAAACCTCTAGTTCAAAGTTTTGCAAATCCCCAACTACAAAAGGCACCCAATGAGATGCTTGCACTACCACCACCACAATACCAACCTCAGCAACTATATCAGCCAAAGAGAAATAGTTTTCAGCCTTATAAAATTATAGACCATGATTGCCAACTCCACCGAAACAAACGATCAAAGCTGCACAAAATGTTGTATTTTGTCCTTTCCATAAGACTGATGCACATAGCAGTTCTACATGTCCTGAGAATTTAAGAATGAACCAGATTATGGGATATGTTGATGTTGCACCCAGTTTTAGTTTTACACCAAGTTTGAATGTTTTCTTACCACAAACAAACAACTTCAATGGTGACTCTGGTCTAAGATACTTTCAAAGTGAACCTGTTATTGGAGAAAAAGAAGACGACCACCACTACTCTCTTGCAATAAATCACGGAAGACATTCAATGTTTTTGTTTACATGTGCTCTACACTTGAAAGCACAAAAGAAGAAGAGAGGGGGAGAGCTAAAGAACAAGTTAAACAAACGGTTGCTCAAAACCCATCTCCAGCCAATTTTGACATTGTAAACTCCATGATAAAGACCAAGGTTAAGATTTCACAGTTGGAGTATCTTCATGATCATCCTGAGAAGTTGGACAGAATAATACATGTAAAGAAAGAAGCTTCAATTCAGTCTACATTGCTTGAGTCATTTGTTCCAGCAGAAGAAAAGCCTAAGCCTTTCTATATATATTTATATATAGGAGGATTCAAATTGAGCAATTGTATCATTGATTCAAGAGCCTCAAACAACGTCATGCCTCTACAAGTGATGAACGCATTGAGACTCTCGTGCACAGAAACTCAAAACGAATGTTATTTACTTGAGTCTAAGTCGGTGTCGTTGGTCGGACAGTTGAAGGACACTCAAGTAAGGTTGGCAGCTTGTCCAAAGGAAAAGATAATGATGACCATCCTAGTGGTTGACATTCCAACCAGCTACGGGATGTTGTTGAGTCAAAGCTTCTACAGAGATCTTGGTGGTGCAATGCAATTAGATTGATCATCCACGACCATTCCTGTAAAGGAGGGCAAAATCAAGATAGAACCTAAGCCCAAATCTCGTTTCATAGTAGTGAAATCACGAGACCCCTCAACCCAAGTTCTATATCAAGAAACAAGTCTTGGAAATTATGTCATGTTGTCAGAGATAGAAACTGAAGACCAAAACATTGCTTGTCCAAAAAAGAGACTGACAAAGGATACAAAGTTATGGACAATATAGTTTAATGGGGGTTGTTCAAATGCAAGTTCAGGAGCAAGGGAAATAATCATCTTCCCTAAAGGACAATTGCACCAATTTGCACATTGCTTGCAATCGGAATTCACTCGAGTGGAAAAAGAGGCACTTTTGTTAGGCCTCAAAAATGCCAAAGACGTGGGAATCGAACTCCTATGTGTTCAAGGGGATGTAGAGCTGATCGACAAGGCAATCAAAGGATATTTCCAAGTTAGAGAGGATCACTTAACGACATTATAGAAACCAAGTTTGGAACACAATCGACTAGTTTGATGAGTTCGACATCAGAGACATCACAAGGATGAACGAGAACGAAATTGATAACTTAGTGGTATTTGCTTCCCTCTGCGCCATATGTTGGCCTTTGTCAAGGTACCTCTGCCTAGGCGTATGAAGATATGAGAATCTACTTCCCGGAGGAATTGCCTCTTGCAATACCCATCAGAAGAAAAGTGAAGCCTTTCGGGGAGAAATGACATCCTTCGAAGATGGAGTAAATAATTTTCCTTTATGTTTTGTGATGTGTTCATTATGTTGTGTTTCCCCTTTCCGTGAAAGTCCTGTCGTGTTCTAGGTGATTAGGTGTCTTGTTTTAGGTGATTTTTAGGGGAGTTCCAACTATTAGGTGATTCTCGGAAGTCCTTTCCTAGGTGATTAGGTGTCTTGTTATAGGTGACTAGGAAATGTTGTTGATTTTGAAGCCTAATGGATAAGGCACTAGTCTATGCTTAAAAGTCCAGAGATTCCTTGGTTCTCCTATGTCGTAAGGATCCAACATGGTCCCCAGACAGAGCCAAATGTTGTACCCCAAATTAAAAAATTTGCTACACTTAGGCATTTTGAAGAAATGGTAAAAGTGTCATGTCCCCGATATTAGAACACCTAGAGATACAGATAAGTGCAAAAAAATAACACAATACACAATAAGATTATAAAAGAAAATATCATTGTTATAATATTTTTATAATTAGAATTATTATGAAATAATATTGTAATTATAAAAATATAAATATTAACAATTTAAATGATAATAAAATGAATACTAAAGATACAAGAATATAAAACACCATTATAATTAATATTGTAATTATAATTATTATATACAATATTCTAAATATAAATATTGACAAAATTAATAATAAAATAAATATTGAATTAATAATTTATATGATAAATTAATTGAAATAAATATAAATAATACTATAAATAAATATAAAAAATAACAAATAAATTAAAAATAAAATAGTAAAAAATAATACACATCAAAACAAAATAATAAAATGAATATAATTTGAGATATCGTTAAGGAATGTTTAACTAAAGGTCGTGTCCATTTGTGGGGTTATCTCTATTCAAAGAGATGCCTCTCTTCATGGAGGTATAAGGATATAAAATAAGTTTGTGGGATGTGGAGAAGCGGGGAGTGGAGGAAAAAGGAAAAAGATATATTAAATACACATCATATTTTAAGAAGATAGAAGAGTAAAGGAATAAAGATATAAAAAGGAGATCTATTAATAGTGTGTAGAGAACAATAAAAATAGAAATTAGAAAGGTTTGGAATTAGTTTTCAAAAGGCAGCAATCATTTTAAAAGACTGTGTCTCTTCTAATGAATGTCTCTTTTCAAAAAGATACATCTTCTCATTTGAATGTTAAGATATAAAAAAGGAAAGAATGAGATATGTATAGGGAGGAGAAAGAAATGGAGAATATAATGGGAAACAAGCAGGTTACCCGTGGGCGGTCCCTCCAAAATCCCCCGTGGTTCCTGGGACTCCGTACTGGGGACGGCTAGGGAGGGAGGGACCGCCCCTTTTTGAAAAACCCGAAACGTCCCGGGGACGGGGGACGGCGTTGACCAAATAGGGACGGCTGACCAGTCCGGGGACGGAAGGGGGACGGCTGAGCCGTCCCTCACCGTCTCGGGGGCGGCCGGCCGTCCCCTACGTTTTGAAAGCCAAAACATAAATTTTTTAAAAAAATTGCAATCTTTAATTTACAATTTTTTAATTAAATGGTGTGCGCCATGAAGGTTTGTGTGGTTTCGAAGGTCTTCATTTGGGCTTGGTGGCGGGGGCTCCGCCCCTCGACCCCGCGCTGTAGCGACCCGGAGCGCGCCCAGGGCGCTGCCCCCAGACCCCCGCAAGGGGCGCTGCCCCTTGACCCCGCTGGGGGGCTGCCCCTTATTGCCCCCAGACCCCCACAAGGGGCGCTGCCCCCAGACCCCCGCCCGAGGGGCACTACCCCTCAATCTTGTTGGGGTGTTTCCCCCAAAACCTCATTAAAACTATAGGTCTAAGCATGTTATAGGCCAATGATGAATCATGATCATTAAACCTACAAAATACATATCCCCCGTTGCAAATCTTTGCATCTTTTGTAGTCAAAGCCATAATCAAGGATTATCTTGTTCCATACATTAGACATACGATATTGTATTTTGATTTTCATAACAAACTTTTAAACTATATGGCAGCAATGTAGCCTTTGGGCATTTTGATATAAGTTTATAAATTATAACTAGGAGGTTGTTTTATGATTTGTGTAACTGTATGTTAATTTTGAATGCGTATTGACTATTGACTTTGAGTATTGGCATAATGTTGAACACAAATGTTATATGTTAATGTTCTATAATGTGTATCATGCATGCCTTATTCATGTTATCTATTAAATATTTAAAATTTCCCTATATTTTTAAATTTTCCCTATATTTTTATATAGCCGTCCCTGCCCCCTCTGGCCTCAAAAATGGAAACTTGGGGACTCGTCCCTTCGTCCCTGCCCGTCCCAGGAAACTTGGGTAACCTTGAAACAAGAGATAAAATATAGACTACAAATCATCTGAAATCTATAAAGACTAGGAAGATGGGAAGTGTATAAAGAGCAGATATAAAAGGGATAAAGATCATAGAATGGAGAAGAAGATTGAAAATATTATTCAAAATCTTGAGAAGAGCCGATCTAATGTGTATGCAAGATAAATGATTGTATCACAAATATACCAGCAGATGAAGAGCAGATTATGAAGACTTGATTTGCAGATTTTATGAAAAAATTGTGGAGGAAGAATGAGTAGTGAAAGGAATAAAAGGGAATGTGAATAAAGGAAGGAACATAACTATTGGCATAACAATTAGCACCTCTGGAATGTGAGTTGGTAAGGACAGCTATGCACAGTGCGTATTGACTACTCTTCAAATTATGAGGGGAAGCTCCCTCATATGCTGACTTGTGTGAAAAAATAAAGTAATCTAACTCCTATCTTTCTGTCTCAGCTAGAAGACACACAAGGTTAAGAAAACCAAGAACATTGCAACTAAGAATTTTCTGGTTTCACAGATCACTAACTACAACTAAAGTAAAAGCTTTAATCTATCCAATTCTCCTCAAGAAAACAGAGCACGAGGAGAAAGGAGCAGGAATGGTTTTACAATAATCTTTAAGTCAGGATTTCCAAGGAGATGACACCTATCTGAGACATAGGCTGAAAGAAAGATTATTAGCACAACATTAAACAACAATCCTTACTTCTAAATTCCCAAGGAGGTGACAACACCTATCCGAGGTGTAGATATGAAACAAATATTGTTAAACATAACATAAGAAAGCCAACTAGGACAGCAAATTGCATTGGTGAGACACGCATACAATAAACAATCAAACTAGCCACTCCATTTAACTAAGGTGAACAAATACCATAATAATAACATTCAAGTAAGGCTGCACAGCTATTTATTATCACAATAAAAGTTCATTGAATAGATACAGAATAGCAATACTATAGGTAAGGTTGCTCAGCATGTATGCTATCACATGCTAAAGTTAATTACAAATGAGCAAAGGTGCTCTTATTTATAGACATCAAAGGTGTAGGGAACCCTAAAATCACCTTGAGTGAACTACAATTTTGTAAGCATGCAAGATTTTATTGCTAAACCCTAAATAAAGGAAACTATACAATTAACTAGAAAACTACCATCAGTTAACCGAAACAAGACTCAACTAAACTGGACATGTGCAACATGCAAGTCCTTATTGAAATAAAAATAACTGATAACTAACATTAGTTAACTACTTCTAACTGAAAGTCTAAACTCCCATGAAGATATCTCCAAGGATGAGATGTGTGTGCATAAAATCAGCAATTAGAACTCAAGACTGAATGTCAAGTTATCTGCTACTCCTAACTCTATCCCCGAAAATAACTGCAGGATCCAACTAATGGATCACTCCAAGTCATCGCGATCTAACACCTCATCCAGGAACTAATCGATTGTCTCATCCTCTGGTACTTTAACGCTATCCATAATCATAACCTGCCTATTCAACTCCTTGTCGCCATCTCTAATCACCCTCTGACATTCTCTGACCTCTTCAATTACCTTGTTCCTTTACTTCACTCAGCGTTTTAACTGTGGTGTGGAAGGTAGTGAAGAAATCACCTCTGGCGGCTCCGTAGTTGAAACTGCCTTTCGCCTCCTCTTGTTGTAACCCAATTGAGCAAAGTAATCAAAATAGCAACTTTATCCTTGAACTTGCTGCGACCAACCTTCTTTTGCATGTTGATCTTCTATACTTTCAACCATCTCTTAGCAACTTTTCGCCAAGATCTTTCTTTGTCTTCATACCATATCTTATCACAAGCCTCAATGACTACAATGAAATTGTTTGAGCGAGGAGGCATAGCAAAGCACTTTTCCATGTCCCTCGACTTAAGGCTGCAGATGACTCTCCCATCAATTGATCAAATTTTTCATGTAGACAAGTCGTAATGCCTGGTACAAGCAAGAACAAACTCGAGATCGAAAGTTGTGATAGGAATAGAAGTTGCTGCCAACAACCCGAAAGATTCTTCAATGTATTGTCGCTAACCCCTTCCAACGTACTCAAATTGACCACTGGATAGACATGACCCAAGTCTGTGTCCGAGGTTTTCAAAAATTCATGCATCAAGACCAATTTGGTCTTATAATCTATAGGGTTGAACTGCATTTTGAAAATTTGGAATTTTGACTGTAAAGTTGAGTATGTTAAGACAATTTTCAAAAAAGGCTGAAAAAGCTCTAGATAAGGCTAAAAATAGCTAGTTGTGAGAAAAAAATTCGGAATTTTTTGAAACATGGGTTTTGTACAGAATTGAATTCTAAGCAGATCCAGATCGTCAAAAATTCGAAAAAGTGAGTTTTAGCAAGGCATGCGAAGGCTTTTCAATCGAGAAAAAGCAAGGGTTCTAAAGCTTCCCGAGGCAATTTTTCTCGAGAAAATCTGCAACATGGGTTGTGTAGGCAATGGAATTCTAAGGCAACCCAGATGATTCAATTTTGAAAAAGATGTGTTTTTGTCCCACATGCAAAGGAATCTTCGAAAAAAAAAACATTGCTTTTAGAACAAAAGAAACAGGGCAATTTCTCAAAAAAAATCTAAGACATGGGTATTGTTGTTGTCATTGAAATATGTGAACCCAAATGATCAGATTCTAAAAATTCTGCCATTTTCTTTGACATGTGAAGAATACCTATGACGAGAATAGAAGAATTTTAGATAGAAGACAGAAGTTTGTTTATTCTTCCTCAAAAATCGCATATACTTGAACTAGATTTGATGAAGTCTTCCTGCACTAAAAAATTAAACTCTGGAAAATTAATCTTCTGAAAAATTTGGACTTGGCACTGAAAAATTGAACTCAAAGCACCTTTGAATCTTCAATTGCTCAAGAAAATTGAGTTTACTTGCACCTGTGATGAGAATCATGGCGATTATAATGACTTGAATAAATAAATTTAAGTCTAAAATCGTCCCATTTGCTTGCAAATCATGTGCCACCCTCATTGGACCTCTTGAAATGGACAACTTTATCTGATTGGACCCCAAAATAGTTAACTGAATGAAAAATAAATCCTAAATAGGGCGCCAACTTTGATACTTTTAGTTAACTTTGCATGCAAAACAAATCGCCCCTTTTGCAAGAAAAAATAAGTCAAATTAAATAATATTTAAGTTCAGTTGAAGTAAAAATTAAATAATATTTAAATTAATTTGAAAAATTCCAGCATTTTGGGGCACTTATTCATCTTTAGTTCAAAAGTCAAACCTTTGACTCTAGGCGTCACTTTCCAAACAACCAATTTTATGAAAATTTGGATTTGCAAACCTCGTCGGAGCCCATGTTCAACCACTGATCCTGATTGACTAACACGCCCAATTGACTGGCTGACAGTTTCGTTGAAGAGCAAGATCAAAACTAACAAAACACTCCTTGAGACTACAATCCAAAATTCTTAGATCTAAGGCTTCAAAAATCAAGGCGCCTCTGGTCAACAGTCAAATTTTCATCATTTTCCATCAATTTGAAGGTGATTCTGACCTCCTTACATCTCGTGTTTGGCACAACTTCAGAACTGAAAGGTAGGCTCAATGTGAAGCTGGCTCTATTCTACAAAAGAGCACTTAGAGAACACTTTTCCAAATTTCATCATCTAATGAGTTAAAATCAAGGGCACCCCTAGCCTCCAAGGGACTTTTGTTCCCAGACTTTGCCATTTTACAAACTGGCTAAAATCCCACTTAAACTCTAGCTGCAAATTGTTGACTTGTCTTTTGACTTGACTGAGATATGCAACAGAAAGCTAGATGTAACACAAACAAGATGAATACTTGAGATCACCAGAAAAACTGCATTCAAGGCTCCAAAACCTTGGGTGCCCCTGGCCTCCAAGGGTGCTTTTGCCTTTTCCTTGACAATTTGACCATGATTAAACCTCATGTTTGACCTCTAATTCCGGCAATTTAGCAACTCAGATTCACCCGTTGACGGATGCATTACGAAGCCTGATCAAATCTAAGACAGTCATTCTAGGTATCATTTAGTCATAATCCTTCATCTAGCCCCTCAAAAATATGGGCGCCCTTGGCTAAGAGGCGCGCTTTTCTCTCCAGTGTTACATTTTTCAATCTCCCCTGTTTCTCATTCAATCCCCCGTATCAGGTGCTAGACAAATCTTTTAGGCTGGCTAGTAGGCTCATTGTGAAGCTGACAATATCCCTAACAAGTCTCCTTGGAAGTGACAAAACTCGAAACTGAAATCTGGGCCTCTGAAAACTAGAGCGCCCTTGGCCTCCAGGGGCTCTAGTGTGCTCTAGAGTTGGAAATTTTTTGATGATTTTCATTCCAGTGAAAAATCTCCTCCGAGACAAAGCATCATTTTGCACTTAACTCGCCATACATTCTTCATTTGAGCGTTTTAGGCTTAGATTACAACACCTGATTTTTGGCCTTCTGCCATTGACAACCTCAGAGCTCCTAGCTTTCCATCTAAAAAAAGCAAAAACTACCCACCAGACTTAAACTGAGTTTTAACTGAAACTGAATTCACCATTGTGATCGTGAAGCAAAATAAACCAATCAAAACAATTTTTCAGTCAATTCTCATAAATTTCAATTTATAGGGTTTCGCGATCTAAAATAGGGGTGTTTGAAACCATAATTTTCAACTTTCCTCAAATTTTACCAGTATCCTCCAGACATCAAACCAACACAAAGTCCAAACTTGATGTGCCCAAAAACTGTATTTTGACATCATTTTACAAGGTTTAGACTCTTTTAAGCAAAATGCCTTAATGAAGCAAAAAAATTGGTTTGGGTACAATAATAATATAATTTGAAAGGCAGATTAAAAATAATAAAATAATGATCATCAACTATAAGAGAGTGTGTGTGTGTGTGTGTATATATATATACACACATATATATAAGTATATATAAAATATATATCTATATATATGTATATTCATGCAAAAGACCTAAATTTAAAGTATTTCAGTGATAAGTTACAACCCCAACTACATTAAGCTTGTGATTCTAGGACAAGATTCAAGATTATCCCTAAGGGGGACATGACAAAAAGTCTTGTCAAAAACTATCAAAAACGGTCAAAAATGAAATTTGCATGTCATGCATGTGGGTCAAAAACTCAAAATATTCAAAATCTGAGGATCTAGGTCTACTCAAAGTGACCTTGTCTACAAAACACAGATCTCAATTTTTCGGCCCTAAAATTTAGGAAATTTTCTAAAACTAGACTTTTTTCTGGGCTTCTTTTGAAATGGATGTTGGCAAAATTTTCCAAAAACGGAAAACTTCTAAAAATAGAAAGTTTGGCTTCCAAGACTCAAATTGATTTTGATTGGCTTAAAATACTTCCTCATTAGGTTGGTTCAATCAGAATCGTCAAAATATCAGTTTTGCCCTGGTGGGTCAATTCTTCTTTTTCATAAGCTTTTTTGGGAACTCCAAGGTTATTACTGGAGGTTGCTCAACTACCAAGTGTTAGATTTGAAGTCTTGTCAAAAACTATCAAAAAGGGTCAAAAATGAAATTTGCATATCATGCATGTGGGTCAAAAACTCAAAATATGCAAAATCTGAGGATCTAGGTCTGCTCAGAGTGACCTTGTCTACAAAACCCAGATCTCAATTTTTTGGCCTAAAATTTAGGAAATTTTCTAAAAATAGCAAGTTTCTAAAAATAGACTTTTTTTGGGTTTCTTCTAAAATGGAGACTGGCAAAATTTTCCAAAAATAGCAAGTTTGGCTTCCAAGGCTCAAATTGATTTTGATTGGCCTAAAATACTTCCTCATCAAGCTGGTCCAATCAAAATCGTCAAAAGATCAATTTTGCCCTGGTGGGTCAATTCTGCTTTTTCAGGAACTCCAAGGTCATTACTAGAGGTTGCTCAACTACCAGGTGTCAAATTTGAAGTCTCAAAAACTTCACAGATCAAGAAGCTGCGACAGATCATCAAGGAACGAAGAAAGGAAGCTAGAAAATCTTGAAAAATGTGAAAATTTGGCTAACACTGGAGAGTTCAAGGGCCCCTTCCCAATCAAGGCGACTGGGATTCTTTTCCTTCGCCACTTTTCAGTCTTTGGAAATCAAAACAACGATGAGCACGAGGAACAGGCGGAAAAAATGAAAATTTCAAATAAAATTCTAAGTCTAAGTAGTAAAGGTGCCCCTACTAGCCAAGGGCGCCCATCATTTTAATGCCTCAAATGCTATTATCAAGGTTTGCTTATCCAAGACAATGTTGCCTATAATTCAACAGGCTCCACAATGAATCCATCAACACAGTCATCGAATCAATTAGTCAGCTGGAATATCAGATCAAACGAAGGAGTCTTGATGAAGTAGCAAACGACAAATCATGAAAATATCAAAAAATAACTATCTTTGGGATTCTTGGGTGCCCAAGTTAGCCAGGGGTGCCTGGGGTTTTGGAGACTCAAACTCAGCATTTAGGATTTGGTTGCTCATTTGCGAAGACTTCTTCTTGAAAAATGTCTCTGTCCATAAGAACTTCTTCTGGTGACATGTCTCTTTGATTGGAATTTCTAGATGATGTCTGGGTCATTCCCACAACACCAGAAAGTTGTTGCGGAGTATCAGACATGTTGCCTATCACTTCTAATTCGGCAATATTGGTATTTGTCGAAGCATTGGGTACTCCTCTATTTGGCACATTCTGCAGGATGTTTCTTGAAACAACTGCTTTAGTCAAACTGCCCAAAAGCATTTCCCGAATCTCAGGAATTCTCATTAACTCAATCAAAGGTAAGCTAACCTTTATCCTTTTAAATTCCTCAACACATATAAACTTAACCTCTTTAGTTCTTCTCGGGGACGGTCTTTTGTCTGAGCGTGAACTTGCTCTACTTGATGGTTCACTTGCCTCGTTTGTTCCGCCTGGGGAACAGTAGCCTATCTCACTCCATTTGGCTGAGCATTTTGCTGACGATATTCTGGTGAATCTCTGGGAAGAGACGGCACATTGGTAGCATTTGGATTTGGTGGGGTCTGGAAATTGTCTAGAGGAATAGATGCAGTCAAAGGTTCACTTTGACGACTATTCCTTTGGTATATCCTGAATGGATTTCCAGACCCCTATTGTAGCACTTCTCTGGTTCGTTCTACCAACACACTATTATATAGTGGAGGGAAATTATAACCATTAACTGTAGATGGCTGATTAGATGGGTCTTGAATTTCTGGTCCATCTTGATATCATGGCGCCTCCACTGGGCCATTTGCAGATGCAGGTGGAAATCTTTGATTATGCTGATATTGTGGGTATTCTTGGGGTGGGAATCGGACACTTTCAATCACAAAGGCTTGATCATATCTTGGTGCAGGAACTAATCCGTATCCAGTTACTAGAGGATCTTCTGCCTCTGAATTCCTTCTTTCGCTTCTGAAAATATCTGCGGCTATTTGGAACTCGCGACAATGTAACTCAAAATGTTGATCTGTGTTGTGTAGTCTGCACCATCTTGATAATGCTGCTTCAGCTAGAAATACCTTGTCTATGGGATGATTGTCGGTAGGTGGATTATCCAAGGGTGACAACACAGTACCATTGTTAGGTCCAGTGTTCCAAGTCTTCTTTTGGAAGTCTCAACTGTTATTCTGGAAACCTTGATTATTCCCTTGATAATTTTGATTGTCCCTTTGATATCCGGAATGACCTTGACCTTGGTAATTCCCTTGAGGTGCCTGATAGTTCTTTTGAAAACTTTGAATTTGGCTATTTTGTCCCTTCAAATATGTGACTTCAATTGACAGCTTCCTAACTTGTTCAATCAAGTCCTTCATTTCATCCTTTTCTTCTTGAGTTCGCGTTGAAGTTGTTGCATTCTGAAGATATATCGATTGAGCTAGTGGTACTTGGGACATAGGCGCTCCTGGGTGAAGGACCATTTGATTGCCCACCAGAGGAACTGGGTTCATCATAGGTGTCTGATGAGCCAACGCCCAATTAATATCTTGAACTTGGTTTTGGGCGGCTGCATTCCCTAAGTAATTGAGTGGACCTGGAGCCATGCCTACTCCTAGACCATTACTGGCCTTTATTGTTGTAGCATATGCTTCCTTCAAATCCACTGGGATGGGTTTGTTGACTTCACAAACATGGCAATAAGACAATCCAAAGCTTCGTAATAGATTGGCAATGTTACTGCATTGTCCAGCTGATAAGGATCTCTTAGCCTTGTATAAGCTCTATGGAATCTATTCTTGAACATGCTAATTGGTTCGTGTTCTTGTCTCTTTACTTCAACAAATTGTCTATACAAATCAGATGGGGAAATTGGTGCCCTAAACTTTTCTAAGAAAGCAGTCTTCATTTGTTGCCAATTGCAAATGGAGTTGGCTGGAAAATGGATGTACCAATAAGAAGCCTCCT
The DNA here is from genome assembly GCA_007258455.2 of Sequoia sempervirens. Lineage (NCBI taxonomy): Eukaryota > Viridiplantae > Streptophyta > Pinopsida > Cupressales > Cupressaceae > Sequoia > Sequoia sempervirens. The sequence goes on along the minus strand of VDFB02002264.1, from coordinate 10,359 downwards.
CATCGAACATGTAAGGGAACAATCTACAAGCAACATCTTCTTCTTGGATATCTCTGTTCTGAAGGAGATCTTCGAAAAGCTTGATATGCTCATCTGCAGTATGGTTCAGGTCACCACTGTGAAACTTGGAATAAAAATGCTCTGGATTCTTAGGTAAATCATGATAAACAGCAAACGTCATAGGCGACGCATTAGCTAGACGCCACGCCATTGGAACGTTTGTGTGGTTCACTTGGACTGGTTGGACTAGTGGAACTAGTTGTACTGGTTGTGCAGCCACTGGAATGAGTTGACGGTCTGGAACTAGAGTAGGCGGTGGTGAGGTTTGGAAGAGAACAAAAGGAATTTCCTCACTCGATGCTACGCTAGATGTTCCCTCCTGTGATGCTTCAGATTTCTTTCTCTGCCTATTTCTATAAGGCGATAGCTCTATAAATTCTTTAAAAGAATTTGGAGTGGATCTAGTAATTCTCCGAAGTCTATCTGCTGAGAAAGAGCCAATTTAATCCAGCGTGTTCTTCTTCAACCTTGTCGAGGTAGTGCAGGAGTCGCTTGGTCTGCTTGTTGTGGGACTTGTTGATTCACCTGTTGGTTGGCTTGTCAGTTTTTCTCTCATTGAAGAGCTTCAAATCTTTCAACAAGGAGGTCCCTTTGAATATTGAATTCAATTCGTCATGCTGTTTCTTCTTCTTCCTCAAGAATATAGCGCATACGAAACCAATCACGAGCACTTCTTCTCACTTGCCACGCGAAGCTAAACAGTTCGGCAATGATATCCTCTCGTTCATCGTGAAAACCCAAGTTAGGCTGTAAAACTGGCTGAGGATCTTGATTTGGATCAGGAATGTTGGCCGGGAGCACCATTCTTCATCTTATTATCAACGCTTGGATTTTAGGATAAGCCTGTAGCGATTGATCGTTCTATCTCATCAAAGGTTTGCTTCAAACGATCAATTTTCTGTCTTATCAAATCTCTTGATTGCTTCCTCAAATCTCTTTCCCTTTTCTTCTTCTCTAGCAAGGACACGACTTGTCTGTCCAAATTGAGCACGATCGATCTGTGACTTCCAAGCTAGTGTGTACGATTGATCAATAATATCTGTCGGTGGTTGATCCAATTGTTCAACAGGTACATGAAAAGGAAACTCATGTGGTAATACTATTTTGCATCATGCCTACTGCCTTGACTTGTAAACAATCCCTTGTTGTTTTCGCCCTCCTTCTAGCGCCAATTCTATGTTGGTGTACGTTTTATCATCCACCGAACACACAGAATAAAATGTCCAAAGACACTCTATCCTCTCTTGAAAAACCACCGCGTATGCTAAGATTGCGAGAAGATCATATGGCAATTCCAAGGTTTCTTTCGTCAGGTCTTGACATGTGGATAAGCTCAATGGGCATTGTGATATGCTGGTAATACACAAAGGGACTTACGCTAGGCTATTTCTTCACAAGTTCGGGACTCAAACGGATTTATCATTAAGAGCTTCTTCAATTGGGACTTTCAATTTGGATCTTAAAAAAATGGCAACAGGATAAAGGTTTAGAAGATCTATTCTACGCCTAGGAATTCAAGAGACAATAAAGATTAGGTGAAAGGAAATAACCACACTTTGTTTCACCTCCCTAGGACAACTACGCAAAGTGGGTGCAATCTTCTAAGGGTGTGATTATAATTTTCAAGCCTCAAATGAGACCGAAGTTAAGAATCCACAATTATAAGCTCAAGCTAACTTTACGCATCAAATGCAAATCATCCATTCAAAGAAAGTATGAGCAATATTTCACCATTTAATCTATACGATCAATCTCTCATTCACTTAACCAAAACATTCAAAGCAAATTCTACTTAATTGCAATCTATCTTTAATCTATCTCTAATCTATGGTAGAAGAAGCTATGCAACCTTGCTTACTACTTGACAATAAAAGTTATTCAAAGCAAATCATGCATAAGAGCTTTTATTATCAGAAATAGTCTCAATGCAACAATTTCATACACTGTCTCCAAACTTTACAAATGAGGAGCGAGCTCAATTTATAGGCTCCCCAATTACAATTCAATGGCCAAGATTGATTTAGGATCAACGGTTGAGATTACAAAATAAAACCCTAATTAGGGTTTGTCACAACCAACTCCTTCTCGACCAATGAGAAAATTACATTCGAGGACACTTGTCCTTTCTACTAAAAATAAATCAACAATAAAATAGAAAGTTGTTGCATGTTGATTCGGAACAATTTGATTGGATGGAAGATGACAAGGCACCACCTCAGTGTGCTGGATGTCTTCCTTGGTTGCCTCATTTTTCTTCCACGTGCTTGCCTTTGAATATTTTCCTTGCCGATGACTCTGTCCTTGGTGCTTGTTTCTTCCTAGCTTTGATCTCAAATTCACTTTGAGACTTTGATTCCTTCTTCTCACCTATATTGGAAGTCTCGCCTTGAAGTTATTTTCCTTCCTGATTGCTGTGAAATTTCTCCTGCTTGAATTGGATTGGCGTTATTCCTTTGGCTTTCCTCTCTGAATTATCCAGTTTGTGTCAAGAAATCGTCTAAGTATGAAAATTTGTTTGGAACACTCTTCTTGTCACCATCCGATTCTAATTGGAAGCTTGTCTTTAGTTCTTCAGGAGATGAAATCCCTCTTGAAGTTGCCCTGATTGTTTCAATAGGTCTGGGATTGTAGGTGAAATCCCAACAAGATGTCCAAGTATTCTTTCAAGTGCCTTGAATTTGGAGAAGAATGTCTCTATACTTAGCCAAATTTTGGCTATTCAATTTCATTTTGTATGTGGACCATTCAACATTTAGCCAAGGTTTTAGATGAACTTTGCCTGTGGACTTGCCTTCAATTCTGAATTTGGCTTGTGTTATGTAGGACAAATTCCATCCTTGGACAAGGGTTTTATTCATTTCCTCTTTACTCCTCTTCATCCTTCCTATTTTTTGTCCAACACTTAGTGAATTCTTCTCCCCAAGGTATCAACACTTAGCTAATTTCCTTAATTTTAGCCAATTTTCTCATCCTCTCCTTGGGTGGACTTTACATGAGCTTGGTCGTTTTCTTTCTTGGCCTAAGTCAGACTTCAGCCACTTTGGACAAACATCTCCTAGGCCAAATCGGACTTTATGTGGCTGGACATTCTTTGCTGGAGGTAAGTCGGACCTTTTCTTGCTTGTGAAGTCCATCCATTTTGTTAACACTGGGGCGGACTTGAAAGAGTCTTTGCCATGTCCCTTAAATGTAGGGCCGACCTCTCAAACTTCATGCTATCTTTCTTTTTACCAAGGCAAGGGCGAACTTCATCACTCTTGTGCCATGTCCCTCATTTTAAGGGCCGACTTCCAAACTTTCTTGCCATTGCCTCATCAAAGGTATGGCGGACTTTCTTGCTCTCATGCCATGTCCCTCATTTTAAGGCCGACTTTGTTAATGTCTGGACATTCTCTCATCTCCATGGCAAGGGCGAATTTCTCCAGACTTAGGATTATTTGTCCATGATTCTCATTCCTTTGGGTTGATTTTTCGTTGACTTTTCACGATTTTCAACTGATTTTTCTAGATTTTTGGTTGCTTTTCCATGCTTTTCCCAATTTTTGCTTTATTTTTCTAGATTTTTTGTTCTAAAGATGGAAACGTTGACCCATTGACTAGGGTTGACTTTCTAAAAATAGAAATTTCTAAATTTAGAAAAAGCAAAATCCCTAAAAAATAGGGAACCCTATTTGGTCCAAAAATGCCAAAAATGAAAAAAAGAAAAAGCAAAAAAGTAGATTCCCTAAAAAGTAGGAAGTGTCAGAATTGACCCAAAGCACAGGTGATCCTCGTCTCACGGACCTTCTGAGCCCTTCCATGACATTTATGCACTAATTCAAGCATGGATTATTGACTTGGCTTGGATGACTTTCACAAAGACCGACTTGAAACTCTGAAGGAAGTGACCTCATGAAACCATTACATGGAGACAAAACCCTAAAAACTACCAAACTACTGGGGGTCCCCATTCGCAATGGGGCAATGTGTGAAAAGGTCACAACGGTACCGAGCACGAGCTCATCAATTGTTTCAACTTCTCAAAACACTGTTGTGCTCCTAGAGTCCAAACAAATTTCCCCTTCTTTGTCAAGTCTGTAATTGGAGCTGCCATCTATGAAAAGCCCTTGACAAAATGATAGTAGAAACCACATAACCCAAAGAATCCCTGAACCTACGTGAGATTTGTGGCTGGAGGCCAATCAACTGTAGCCTTCACCTTCTCAAGATCCATCTTGACTCCCTTGGCACTAATGATATGCCATAAGTACAATAACTCTCTCATGCCGAAATCACATTTTGATTCTTTGGCGAATAGAGTTCCACTCTCCAATGTGCCCAACACTGAATCCAAATGTGTTAGGTGATCAACCCAAGTCTTGTTGAAGACTAGTATATCATCAAAAAAGACGAGGACTATCTTGCTCAACTGATAATTGAAGACCCTATTCATATAGGACTAAAAGGTGGTTGGAGCATTGGTTAGGCCAAAAGGCAGAACTAGAAATTCATACTAACCATAATGGCAATGAAATGTCATCTTCTCCACATCCTCCTCTCTAACCCGAATCTGGTGATAGTCGGATCGAAGATCTATCTTGGAGAAGAAACAAACTCTATGCAACTCATCAATCTACAAAATTGGGTACCTGTTCTTAATAGTCTTCTTATTCAATGCCGCCCTGTAGTCAATACACATCCGCAAGATGCCATCTTTTTTATTCACCAGGACAATGGAAGATGCAAAAGGACTTTTACTTGGTCAGATATGAACCATCTCCAAGAGTTTCGTTTATCGTCTTCTCGATCTCATCCTTCATCCTCTTAGGATGCCTATAGGGAGTAACAATTTTGGCTTAGCACAGTCCTCCAACTGTATGATGTGCTTAGACCCTCTATCGGGCGGTCTCCCATGAAGCAAACTCCTAAACCTTACTATGTTTGTCTCTCAATGTCTATATGTTGGGAGAATACTCATGCTTTACTCAACTTGTGATGGAAAAGTATAACACTCTATAGCCCACTCAACTTGATCATGCTTGATTAATCTCTCCATTCTCCTAAATGAGATAACTCTAAGACTCCCATCTGACATACCCCTCAAAACATGCTTCTAGCAATTGGCTTCAAATTTCATTTCCATAACGCGCAAATTGATGGTGGACTCTCCAATACCACGAAGCCACTTCATGCCAAGTACAACATCCAACTCTCCCATGCCAACCACATGAAAATCTGTTTGGAACTCATAATCGTTCAACTACAATGTGAGATTTGGAATCATTAGGTTACAACTAAGTGTAAACCCATCAACTACTCTCACCTTGAATCCCTCGAACTCTTAAGTCTTGAGTCCACACTTAGCTACCAAGCCCTCATCTATGAAATTATGAGTAGCTCCTATATCAAGCAAGGTAATCACACACTACCCACTCAAGACCCCTCTAATCCTAAAGGATCCTTCTCTCTGAATGCTCGAGAGTTGAGTTGTACGTGAAACTTCTCTCCTTCCTCTTTTCTGACCCTTCTAATGCACTATCTTCATCATTCCCTTCCTAATCAACCTATTGTTCTGAATTTTTAGAATCTGATTTGTCCACATAATAGTACTCCAACTGATTCATTTTACCCTTGAGCAAACACACAGGACCCTTCTCCCACAGCCCTTTGGAAGTGAAGCATATTTTTTCCTTTCTCAAGTCTTGGAGGGTCTCGTCACTAAGTTTTTGAAAGGGTTTCCTTTGCTGTTCTGAAAATTTGTTTGGTATTTTATCCCTTGAGGAAGAAAATGGTTTTGGCGGAAACTTGTTTTTTGGGGGCAGCAAGCTCCATATCTCTTGCCTTCTTCATAGCATCCTATAAAGAAGGTGGATCAAAGGCTTTGATCCATCCACGTAAGGGTTATAAAAGACCCTCGCTGAAAAGCACTACCAACCTTCTCTCCGATATACCAATGACAATCATTGATATCTGCTAAAACTCTGAAATATAGGCCTCTAATGTCTCAACTTGCTTAAACTGTGCAAGTTCTTGAAAGAAAACCTTTGGATCTCTCCTGTCAAATCATTTGATGAGTTTGTTAGTGAACTCATCCTAAGATATAATTAACTTGTGTCCCAAAGTAACCAGACCGTGGTACCACCACTCATGAGCTATTTAGTACAATTGTACTGTGGCAAACTTGAATGCCTCTTCCTCGAGCATGTGCCTCAAGGAGAGGAAGTTATCTAACTTATGAACCAAACCACGTGCAGTACAATGATGGCCTCCATCAAAATGCTCCAATGTTTGCTCACTGTCTGTTGGAGATCCCTAGTACCCTGTGGTGCTCTAGTTTGTAATCCGCCAACTGCCACTGCCCTTTGTCTCCTCTAATTCAAGAATTAGTCAAATGTCAACATGTTCCTGATGTCGAGAGAAGTGAAGTATATTCTAGATCGCTGGTCCTAACCTCATCGACCATGTTTGTTGGCTTCTCAAGAGGTCATTCCTTATGATCAAGGGTCTCAACCCTGCGTGTAAACGTAGGCTGCAAGGGCCTAGATGTGGTATTGAATGAAATCCTTGGCCTGTCCTCAGGCTGTGCATTAGAACAACTAGAATTATCATGTTATCCTGTTATCCTGTATGACCAGGAGTAGGAACCTACTTCATCTTGTGCAAGAATTCGGCCAACATATCCATCATAGAATCAAACTTTTGCTCTCTCCTGGCATCTGGGCTAATGGAACGAGCATGTTCTTTATCTCTATCTCCCATTACAACTGTAATACTTTCACTGTCACTGGATAGACTCCTTGGTATCATTGGAGAATTATGGATGCCTAAAATCTCTGAGATAGTTTCACCCTTCGGCACCTACGGAGGTTGCCACGGTCGTGAACCCCTATGATAAGTTTGTTCTTTCTCACTCATGAATTAATCGCACAAGATGGCAGGATATTTTTGTGCTTTAATACCACTATGATGTCCCCTCAGGGTTTCAAAACTGACTTTTGAGTTTTCCATTAAATTCTAATTTTTCGTTTTCTTGGTGTCAGTGACAATGCCCAAAATTTCAAGAAATTGCATAAAACAATAACGAAAGGGAATCTTTAATTATTTAGAACATAATAAGATCATACCCATAAGCCAAAATGCAATACTTTGGAACTTGGGTTTTTACATGGCAGTCACGACAATTAGATGCAAGGATACCATGCTTCAGTTTGCACGTTTTTCATGTTTGTTTTGATGTTGGTTTGATGAGTGATGTTAGGATACCATGCTTCTTGGTCAGATCTATGCACCCAAGTTAGCAGAAGAAACTCACTTGATTGCAACCTCCAAACCCTCTTCTTCTACTTCCTGGATTGTACGGCTTGATGCAGTACTATAAATGACTACTGTATTATTCAAATTTGTTGTTGTAAATTGTAAATGTTGAAAGTAAATGCTAAGTAAATATGTGAATGCTCGGATTGATGGTCTTTGTGTGAACCCATCCATACTAGAACCCTTAGACCGTCTCTCACGCCTAATCGACAGTTTCCATCCTCAAATAAGCTTGAAACTTCATACCTACAATCATGTGCTCAGTTTTCAATTTATAAATGATAAACTTGGATGATGAAAAGCAATCTTCTTTTCTCTCCTTATGCTTTTCCAAATCCACACCCAAGATTAGGGTTTTTCTTTTTAAAACAAGAAAATATTAATATCTTCTCACTCAAAAACCCACGCCAACTTGCCTTGGCATAATATTTTAATATTTTATGTTTTTCTTGAAAACTACCCCCTTCCACTTAAATATTCATAAAGTGACTCAAAATGAATTCTTTTAATAAAGTCACTTTATTACTTTATTTAATGCCCAAGTTATAAAGTACTTTATCAAAGTAACTTTATAACATTAAATTAATAAGTCACTTTAATAATAGAATATCATTAAAGTAATGTGACTTATTAATTCAATAACTCTTGGCCAAAGTCTAGCAATCATCTCCCGAGAGTGTCCCATCACCACTACCAACTACAGCTGTGCCATCGGAGAGCCTAATATTACATACTATAAATAGCAACTATCAATGGTCAACTCTTGAAAAGCCTTTAAATGGCCAACCAAATGCTAGAGCATTGAGCTGAATAAGCTAGAATGAAACATCACGCCTACTGAAGAGCCTGAATCTCCCCAATGAGTTCCCTAAACATCTCGCTAGCTTACAAGAACCGTAGTCATAGGCTAACCTCAAAACCCAAAACCACTTGCTAGAAAGGGGACATTACAGTTTTGTAGTGTGATGTGTCTGGACACTAGCGTGTCATGCGGACGTTTGTGCGCCGCACTAGCGTCTCGCGACATTTTGACATTCAAATGACTGTCTTCGAGTGCCTTGCCACTTGTCAACTACTTTTGTAGGTGGTAATGGCCTAGTGTGCCTTGTAATGGCTCGGGAAGCTTCTTTCCCCTCTTCCCTCTATAAATCCAATCTTTCAATTCATTTTGAGCTCTCTAGCTTCTTCTCCTCTACTCTCTTGGACATTCTCTTGCCTTTTTCTTGCTATCTTCTTTGCACAACTCTCTACAGCTTGCTACAACAGCACTCTCACATTCTTCCAACACTCTTTGCAACTCTCTTAGCTCTCACAGCTTCGTCACTCTTGTTGATGTGTTTTTCGTGACCGCACCAAACAGCGGAACAAAGTTTCCCAACAGATACCCTATTCCCTCTTGAACAAAGTATTCAACATGCTAAGATTGCGAGTAAGATCATGTTTTCAACTCCAAGGTTCCTTAAATGCGAATAGGCTCAGTTTGGTTGATGTGTTTTGCTGTGTTCTTACGAGGGGACTTACGCAATTGTTCAGACTTCTCACAGTTAGCAGCTGATATATGATTTGAAGGGGTTCTTGTGCGTATGATTTGGCAATGTGGTTCGTTTTTCTAAAAATTACTAAGAAATATACGGAAAGTAAAAGAGTATAAGGCCTAAGAAACTTATATTCTACTCTAAATGCAGGATATGTGGGGCTTCGTTTCAATAGACTTCAACCAGATTTCACCTAGCCTCACGTCGGACAGCCTCAGTAAAATCGGTGCAATCTTCAAAGGGATAACAAAAGATGTTCAAATTATGATTCAACATGCATACACCATCACAACGACACATATAAGCATACCAATCACAATTGAAGTTAAACTCAAGATGATTTCCAGTCGACCACGCAAGGCAAGCTTATCATCAACAAGCTGCTAGTGGTATGGAGTAAAGCGAAGCTATCTCAATAAAACACCACACATCAAAGTAAACTACTTGCATCAAATTAAGCTACTTGGATTCGAAAGGAAGAAGAGACCTTGCTAGCTATTCATGACAAGACGAATTCCACCATCAATGAAAAGATCAATTATCATAAAAAGTGTTACACAACAATCTCCTCGAAAGTTTTCAAAGGGAAAACTTTCTTTCTCTTCCACACTATGCTAAGCAAAATGACCTACTATACTCTACTCTCTAGCTCTGGCTCTAATGCTAATGTCCAATCTCTAATGAATTACAAATGAGGGGGACTCCCCCTTTATATAGCTAGCCAAGTCCCAAAGACGGCTAGGGTTACAATTAATAGAGTGGCCAGAATCGTGCCACCTCAGCCCTAACCCTAAAAACTGCCAGAATAGGGAGTGGTACATTAAATGAATCAAAGATTCCCACTCACTCCCAAAATAGTAAAGGTAATAAATGTCCCCATTCAGTCTTCTAGAAGATCCTCGTCCAGTAGTGCGTTCCCACCTGCCTTCTCTCTGACTGCCAACTCAACAAATTTGCCAAGTACAGCCTCAACTTCCTGAACTGAAATCGGTGGAACACAATCTAGCTGAAACTCTAATACTGTGACTGAATGCTCATGCCTCGTACAAGATTTTCTCCAAGCCATCAAGGAGTCCTGCGTGTTCTGGATCAAAGTGGAGAAAGTAGCAGTATTCTCGAAATCATCTTGTACAAAGGTCTTAACATCTGCGAAGAAAGGCACCAGCAAACCCCTCAAATTATCAACACTTATCTCATCTGGATTCAGCCGCCTAGCAAATATGGCCTCAAAAGTATTCTGAACTCCATCTATGATATTGGCCATAGCTTTATGTACCCTAGCTGAATCTGCCTGTGCCGCATCGAAGAAACCACGCCCCGTGATAGCCGAAGAATACCACCTAGAGAAATCATACCTGTCATTCTCATGAATGACACCTCCATCAATCAGCACTCGCAATGGCACATGCCTCAATGCCTCAAGATGCTGAATCACCTTACTCCGATAGATGGAAGCATCACTTCAAGCATG
>VDFB02002260.1:0-15149 GCA_007258455.2 Sequoia sempervirens | reverse complement strand
ATGATGATGGATTTCATTATCCAATATGTACGGTGATCCCCTTAATACACCCCCTTAAGCAAATTTTGATAACAAGTTTTAGATCCCCTTAAGCAATTTTTTAGAACAAGTCTTTGATCCCCTTAAGAAAATTTTGAGAACTTATTTGATGATGGTTTTTAAACATGTTTTCCAATAGGATCGGTGGTGGTTGTTGGCATTTGGCTATGAAAATACCTGAGAAGAAAGAATGGTCTACCTACATTCGAAGACTATGAAACACATAACAAGATTATACATTATTCACATTTGGTGGTGGCAACAAATATAAAAATAGAGCGGTATCATAGTAGACCTTCAAAAAAAGTGCTATGGTCAATTTCTATGGAAGAGCATGAGGTAATCATAGTTGCATTGCAAAAAAGAGAGGATGCAAATGGTACAATGGAATAAGTAAATATAGGTAAATATGGTTTTAGTTTTATTTTGTCCTTTTAAATACATTAAATACATGTTTCGACATTGGTCAAGTGTGTTATTAGTTGAAATTGATTTAAATTGTCCTTTTATACATCCTTAAGGCATAATCACAAAAAGGATCTAGTTCATACAGATTCAACCTAGACAACATGGAATACTTGGTAAAAACAGGTAATTATTAGTTAAATTATATTTAAATACATGTTTTGATTACATATTGATATTTCTTGTACATTAATAGTTAAAATTGATTTATTGTCATTTTTTGTATCCTTAAGCCATCATTGCATTGATCTCATACTTTGAAACAAAAAGGAGAGGATGCCTAGATTCAACCTACAATCATGTGTGGAATACTTTTAAATGTAGGTACTTGAGTTCTGTACATATAGATAGTTTTATATAAATTAAAATATGTATGCTTTGACGATTTCATTGATATTTCTTGTACCTTTTTGATATCAGGTGGTGTGAAGACCTACTACATTCTAGGCACGAGTTTGAGATGTTCTTGAGATGGCATATCCAAATTTTGTAAACATTGTTTTGAGATGACATATATGTACATACATACTTACATAATTAAACATACTCTATGTACTTCTATGTATCAAATCAATATTATATATATTTTGTTTGTTAAATGTGCATGTTTTCCTACTTTGAAACTTTATGTCTAATTATATAATCACTAAATATCATGAATACATTATTGTTAAATCAATTATATCCTTAAAATGTTGTATTATGACCCCTTAATACATCCCTTTAATAAATTCTATTATGACCCCTTAAGACATCCCCTTAAGACCCCTTAAGACATCCCCTTTAGGCATTGTATTATGACCCCATAGGACATCCCCTTAAGACGTTCTATTATGACCCCTTTAGACATCCCCTTAAGACCCCTTAAGACATCCCCTTAAGACGTATTATAACCCCTTAAGACATCCCCTTAAGACGTTCTATTATGACCCCTTTAGACATCCCCTTAATACCCCTTAAGACATCCCCTTAAGACATCATTATTTGTTTTGACAACTTATAAATTAGTGTTAGATGTTATTATTTATAGAATTTATTAATGCTTTTATTCTCTAATCTTCTATGGTATTGTTTATTTCTTAATTTTTTTTCCTTTCTGGTATATAAATAGATTGCTTTTGTTTGTAAATTATGATTTATTGACTAATTATTGATTGACGTGAATTGAATAAGTTCATTAAGTAATTATCGCTAATTATTGAATGTACATATCATGTATATCATGAATGAGATCACTAAATTTGTAAAGTATAAATATTAAAGTGTCCTATATTAATATCATGTATGAGATCACTAAATTTCACATTAATGTCCTATATTAATGTCTTGACTATGAACATAAAATGCATAAATGTACATGTGTAAATTAAAATTTCAAACAATAATAAAATCCATAATTTATGTAACATATTATGCATGAAACCAATATATTAAGCACATGAAATAAAGTCCGTAGGGTACAACCTCAGGAATCCAAAGTCCAACCAAGTACTTCGCTGAGCCATGAAATATAAAGTCCAACAGAGTACATGAGAAACCAGAAATATAGTCCATGAAATAAACAAATATAACACATAAAATCACATGTTTCTAGGTCATGTACTGTCTCTATAATCAAGAGACCTCTTCACACCATGTAGACTATGTGGATGACCTGAAACACTTTGTACAAGAGAAATATGGAATCAGATGCAAGACAATGAAAAATGATTTAATGACAATTTAATTTATAATCCATCATAAAATTAAATTACTGCCATATATGCGTCTAGATGCTTTGGTGCACCTGAAGCAACCTCTAAATTCTCTAAATCAATCTACATAAACAAGACAAATAAATTTGAAATTAGATGTACAACTCTACAATTAATTTTTTTTTAATTCAATTTAATTTATAATTTATCATATTTTAATTGTACCGTATTATGAGGTTGTGCACAAGGCTCTTCTCCAAGACTTGTCTGTACATGCTCAACTACAAGATGTGTCTAAAGCTAAAAAATGAAAAGAATATGTAACAAATCTCATATTATGTATATATTCAATTTAAAATTTAAAATTTAAGTTATATTCAAAATATGTAATTTATAATTGACTTTAAATATAATAAAAAATTTAAATTACCATTTGATTTGGAGCCTGCTCTACATGTCCTCCTGGTGGTGTAATCTATAACCGGGTTCGGTCAAAGTTGCACTCCCTAAGAAATGGAATGGATGGAATGGAATGGATGGAATGGAATGGAATGGAATGGACTGGATGGAAGCTTATAATATTTACCAGTGTACATGCCTATATTTCATATATCTAGTGAATTCAAAATTCATAAAATTGTAACTATACTAATGTAAACTTTAAACAAATTTACAATATGAATGTACCTTCCCTTGATCTATGACACCCGATAGTGGAGGAGTGGTTGAAAATCCCTCAAGAGGAATTGACGTGGATGCCGATTGACTCACCTAAACCAACATAAATACTTCAAACATATATGTGATTCAATTATAAATTTAAAACTCAAGTTAAATTTATGATTTCATATATAATTTTAAAAATTGAAATCAAAATACCCCATAAGGGTTGCCGAGTATGGCCGGTGTTGATGTATGTACTCGTGGAACAAATGATTGCCCCATCATTAGTGTCATCTGTACACCAAACAATTTGATTGTTAAAATGTATTGAAAATTTTTCTTTGATATATACATCCATCAAAATTCTTATAAAATGAACTTACATAGATGCATATTTATACCTGTCGCAATGTCCTCAGGGTGATGGTATGCTGTAAGAAACTCTACAAATGAACTGATGTGACCAGATGAACCACCAAAATCTCCCCGTCCACCTGAACTAGGTGTGGCCTGATCAGGTCCATAGAATACTTGATGACAACTAGTACATATATGGGGGATGAGCCTCGACACTCTTGGAGTGGTACTCAGACCAGCTCCATAAAAAACTCCATCATCATTGTCTCTATGCTCCCCACTTGCTATCACAGAAGCATGCTGATCAAGGTCTCCTATGAGTGTACTAAGGGAACCTAATGTTGAGACTAGAGCTCGATGATGTACAGGTGCGGGAATGGGAGGACCAGGAGCAACAACAAGGGGTTGCACATACACGGGGCGTTGAGGATCAACCCTTGCCCCTAACCTCTGTTGTGGCATGCCACCACCAACACCCTGAAATGATCTAAAATCAAAATAATTGGGCTTTTTCCCCAAAACAAACTCTACATACAGTTTTCTCAAAAAATACAATGGGCACTCCCAATTATCATGTGGGGGACTATCAAAAACCATATACCATCGATCCCAAAAATGTGCACTCATCTGCGGATGTAATGCACCACCTCATGGATATTCTAGATTTGTTGGGTGGAATGGGTTGTCAGTAACAAAGGTCAAGAAAGTAGGGGGCTATATGGGATTTCATTATTTTAAGGTCTAACATTTGTTTGTAAGAGAGACTGTCGGAATAAAATTGTCTCATTTGTTCTCTCTCTCATCGATGCCTATCAAGATCAAATTGATCATCCTGATGGCATCAACAACGTTTTGTATTGCAGATGAAAAATGCCTCACATGTGGTGGAATCAATGCTTGAATATGCATTTCATTGATTTGATTTTGTAAGGATGCAACTTGATCATTTATACATACTCTCAAGCGAGCCTCATGATGGAACTTCAATTTTTTGCTCCTTATGTTCCATTCCTGTCTTGCCTTATGTTACTGGTCTTTCATGGTGTCAGAATTTTCCTAGGGTTGGGGGTTTTAGCTTTATTTTCATGTAAAACCCTTGTGTTTATTTTATGCCTTGGTTGGGATCTTTTTCGCTGTTACCTTTTTGAAGGGTTTTTAAAACGACTTATGTCCTATAGTTTTGTCTAGGCTGGGTCCCTTTGTCTTAATATTTTAATTCCTTGCGGGGTTTTATTTTCCTAAGTCTTGGTTGGCCCTGTGTTTCATCGTTTAAAAACAACTTATGTCATTGTTACCATCGCCTAGTGATGTCCCCTTGTCCTTTCAATAAATGTTTTATTTTGAGAGGGATAAAATTTGCGCGATCGTTGATCAATTGTCATTTGATCTCAACCGTTCCTCGCCATCCTGCGATGACCCCGCCACACTGCTTTGGTTGATCGCAATATCACGGGTGGGCGCCACGTGTCCCATCTGGTGAGGCCAAAGGGGATAAGTTTGAGTGACCGTCGATCAATTATTGCCAGATCTCAACGGTTTCCCGCCATCGCGTGACCGAGAATTGCCAGGTTTTTATTAATTGCGATATCACGGGCAGGCGCCATGTGTCTCATCTACTGAAGCCGAGGGAATAAGGAAAAAACCTTGGTGAATTAATCTAGCCTTAATACATTAGACGATAAATTACTAAAGTGTTCTTAAGATGCACATGTTTTAAATCAATGGGTATGTTATAACCTTGGTGGGAAAGCTGCTCAACAATTAATGATAAGGCTGGCGACTGTGTTGAAAGAAAAAGATCACCGATGATCAAGATCTATGGTTTCCCACCATCGTGTGATCATAAGTTGCAAGGTCTTTACTGATTGCGATATCGTGGGTGACCGCCACGTGGATTTCCTTGGCAGCGTATGGTATGGTGGGACCTTTATTGCCATGTTGGTGATTGTGTCAGTTTGTTTTAAAGGAGACCGTCCGATGATTTGATCAAACTGAAGGATTGATGACTAGAATTTAAATCTACATTAAATATGGTTGGAGTCGTTCGTGCAACGCGCGAGTGAGCTTTAATGGCATATGAGACACTTGCTAGCATGATTTGATTGAAATAAAATAATTTCTCTTGCTTTATTTATATCACAAAGCATTCAAGTATTTTGCGAAGTAGTCTCAGAGCCGAAAGCGAAGTTGTAAGTCTTTGTAGCCAGAATTTGGGATTTTTGAAAGCACAAAGCTGTGAGTTAATTTCTGTGTTTCGTAGTTACTCTGCACTTGAATTTGGGAAATGACTTGTTGTACTTGTCATAGGGCTTGTTGATAAACGTTTTTAGGGCTATAGTTTAATTAAATTGTGAGAAATTGCAGTGTTTTGTTTTGTAATTTCATATCTCTGGTTAGTCCTAGCTGTTTGAAGTGTGAAATTGTAAAGAGACCCTAGTTTGTCCAAGATGGCGCCGCCAAAGCAACATTTTGGCCAAATTGACTATTTAAGTAGAAACCTGTATGATGATTTCCTGGATCAATTTCCCTTGTCAATGAATGATAGAAAGAAGGGATTGGTTCTAATGCGAGGAAAAATCCTGGGGGAGGGGTTGGTATATAATTGCTCCAACATAGCCGATGCTAGGGTTCCTCTCACAGGCTTGGAAATGTTCAGATTGTGGTATGGACAGAGGAATTTTCCTCACCCCTTTTCAAACGACTAGATGTATGATTTGGGGAAGCTGGTGGTACTAAATGTGTTCCTTGATATAGACTTGCTTAGAGCAGTGGCCGCAAGATATGACCCTATCACACGGGTTATCAAGGATAATGATGGAAGGGTTTTGCTAAGCATTAACAAAGATGAAGTCCAACAGGTTTTTAGCTTGAGGGAACCGAGTGAATATTTGGTTCCTATTAATCTTGAGGAAATGAAGCAGGAATATGCAAAGTTGAAGTCTCTTTTCAGAGCTAAGTTGCTTCCACCTCATATGGCTAGGGCAAGAGGTTCAAGATTTCATATTAGCCCCAGTGACCAAGAAACTTTCAGGTAAAATTATTTTGCAAATCATTTCTTGGCGACTTTTTATTCATTATGCTAGATTTTGGGTTTCAGTCTTGGTACGGTGATTCCCATTGCATACATGTTCATGGGGGTGAAAATACAACACCCTAACTTCCCTGTGACTTATGACTTTTCTTCTTTCTTGGCTGAGAGGATACATGAAGGGCTATCAAAGTTGCAGAAAAATGATACCGACACTCAATTCTTTTGGTATTCTATGTTGATGTATATGTTCTTGTGCAAGAATGTTGACTTTTTCTCTGAGAAGATGGAATTGAGGCATTCGGTTGATGGAGAAAGATTGCCAGTACAATTATGGACTACAAATTTATCTTGCAATAAGGAAAGCACCAGTTATGTACAATTTGATAATTGCTTTACTTCCATATTGATGGCTAGACTAATGGTAAATGTACCCAAGATCCCTGAGGAATTGCATGATTTCCTTAGACTAAAGGGGAGGAAGCCAGAACTGAAAGTCTGCCATAACTGGGGTGACATTATCCCATACCCAGTCAACACTATTTTGAGGGTATATGGTTTTCAAGGAGCCCCCCATATACTACCTTACAATGTACCACCAAGAGTGGGGTTTGAAGAAATTATGTGGCAAATAGGTTGTATCCATGAGGACAACCTCACTGGGAGGGGTAACGGAACATTTTTCCCAGATTATACAGTGGTGTCTAATTTATCCTTTTCAAAGGGAGGTTGGGTTCATTTTGGAAAATTATTTGATGATTATCATTTGAGGTGTGGTCCAAAATGACAACATGATCCTGAGGGTTTCTTTGCCATTTTCAGAGAAAGAATAAAAGGTGGCAAGTTTGTGCTTGAGTTCAACTTTCCTAAGGACCTGATTAGAAACAAATTTGATTTAAATAGGCAAGAGTTGAACAAGGAGAAATGGATAGCTTATGATAAGCTATTAGATATTGTGCACAAAATGGATCCAAAGTATGATCCATTGTTGGAGTTTAGTCCACACCATAATAAAATTGCTTTTCTGATGGAGAAATTCAAAGAGATTATGGGCACCTTGAGAATTAAGAAGATAAAATTAGAATTGAATCTAGGCATACAGGAACAAGGTGCCTGACCAAATTGAAACAAGGCCAACATATAGGCCTACAGAAAGATGACCCATTTACGAGAGGAAAAAGGATGATAGCAGTGATGAAGAAGAAGTGGACAAAAAAGGAAAGAAAATAATGAAGTTGCCTTCACAACCAGGTCCAAAATTCAAAGTGCCAGGGGCAATTAAAATCATTGATTTAGAATCATCACCATAAGATAGTCCCTCATCACCACCATCCGAGCCAAGCCCTAAAAGGCAGAGAATTGATCAACCACAGGAGGATCTGATGGATGAAATTGTTGTTACTGATCATGACATGCAGGTTGGTATTCCTTCCCCTCCTAGGCCAGCTGAATTGGTTTTATCCGATTTAGATATGAAAGGAAAATGTGTACAAGATGTAAGAATGGAAGCATGCAGGGAGTTTCTAGATGACAATGCATTTGTGAAAACTCCTGTATTCTTGCAATTCGTATGGATGATGAAATTTGAAGAATATCAAGATAAATGTAAGAAGAGAAGAGAACTAAGACCTGATAGGTCAGACCGGGAGAATGATGAGGAAGTGGAAGCTGAATTGATGGAAGAATTCTAGAATATCACTCCTGAGGAAGGAAGAAAACTGGTGAGTCAGGCTGGTGTATTGATTCTACCTGAATGGGACATTGCAGATGTAGTAGCCTTTAATGCTATTTTGAAGTCCAAGCATCCCTTGCAAAACTCTGAAGAAGAGGTCAAGGTAGCACTGCAAGACTCTACTTTTAGTGAAGAGTATGAAACCTTGGCAATTTGGGCATTGGCCCCACAAGGGAGAAAGTCAAATGCTTCTGATATCAACCCAAATTTAAGAGGAGGGCTAATAATAAAGAGAGCTTTAGAGACCTCAACCACTGAGGCCACTAATTTGATTGTGAATGTGGCTAAATTGGCCCAAAAGACTGCTGAAAGGGAGGAGGCCAAAAAAAGGAGCCTAATGGAGAAGTATAACCTTTTGACTGAGGAATACAACAAGATGCACCAGAAGAATGTTGAGCTATAGACTGAGGTGGAAAGGTTAAGGTATAAATAGATTGGGGAGACATCAAGTGCTCCAAGAATCAGTTCATTTCCTTCTACATCAGGGTCAGTGCCTCCTACTTCTCCAATTGTTTCCCCCACTAGGGTCTCCCAGTCAGAATCCTTCCTTCACCCCTTCTTTAGAGGAAATTGATGAAGAAATAGAATGCTCTGTGGATCCTACAAAAAAGAAGCTCATGCAAAAAATTGATGAATTACAGGCATCTTTGAAGGTAAGTGAGGAAGGATCTCTTTCAAAGCAAAGGAGATTGTTACTGCTGTCTTGAGACATTTAAATGAGAGGGTTGATAATAAATTTCCATCTATACATTCTTTATATTCTTCATTATTAGATGCAATAAAGAATATTGATAGGGATCAGGAGGTAGTGATACCATTGATTGAAAATTGGATCCCTAGGGCTAGTGATTTAGATGTAATGTATAAGGCCTCAAGGTTTGATACAAATAATAGGCCCTACTCATTAAGGCATACTCAAGTATTAGTTAAATCATTGCAAGGTTTTAAGACCCTACCAGATGATTTGAGTAGGAAGATCAGGGAATTGGTGAAGAATTTTAATGATTGGGGTAACACATTGTTACTTGATATAATTGATGAGTAGGGGAAAATCAGGTCACTCCAACAATGGTAGGATCAAGCAAGTGAGGTCATCAATGATCAAATTAAATTAATTTGTGATGACTCAGATTATGATTTGTTGGTGAGCTGTATGGATAAGATCATTAGCACTAGCTCATTTTTGGAATCTTTTGAAAGAGATGCAAATTAGGTAGCGGTAAAATACACACCTTATAGTACCAAGGTGAATGAGGTGATTAATTTTTACTAGCCGACTGATGAAGAATACCAAAAATGGGCAACTAAATATTTAATTAAGGAAGAGTAAAGAGAATGAGCTACTAATGGGTGGTAGATCAAATGTTGCAGTTACAACGGTTTCCAGTCTTGCTTTGGTGGCAGTCTTAGTGCGGGATTCTTATGGTTTTTTGTTGCTACATCAACTTTTCCCAATGAGCACGATGAACAAGAATATTCTCTAGGGTGATGGCTGTTGTAACAATTTTTGGAATATCACTAGGTGTGCCAATTGGCTAGTGACATGTGTATTTTTTGGCTAGATGCTTGTTTGCTCCTTCATTTTCTATAAGAAGGATTTCAAGTTAGATAATTTTGGGTCAAGTCTAGGTGAAGTTGCAGAGAAAATTGTAAAGTTCGATGGTTTTAAAGAGAAATGCAATTTAGGTTCTGAGTCATTTTGTAGTAGGTTTTGAATTTATGGGGATTTAATGTTGTATAACAGTACTAGCATTTGAGTTGAAATGATAAATTCAAGCTCATGTCTCTCCATTATACATGCATATCTGAACTTTGAATAAGATAACTAAGGGTTGTTTCATTCATCTCATTGTTGTGGTGTGTATGATTCTATTTTAGCTTTAATTCAAGGAATTGATTAAAATGCTTGAATGGGATTATAGGTAGATATGTTATGTATAAGGATTTGATAAGTAGTATTGGGTTAGAATACATATTGATGAGATTACAATGCAATGTTGTCAAGGATTTTATATGTTATGTGTTAAATCTATCATAAACCCTTAGATGCTTATGAATTTGACTCTGCAATGGATATATGGCTCTGATCTAAGTTGTAATTATCCGTATGATTCAGTATTTGTTTGTATTTTCCCAGAGCTTTTTGCTACACAAATTGCAAATAAATGACTATTTTATATATTGTGGATTGTGTTGTAGTCATCCCATGCTCCATATAGTTGATATTGTCAAAAAATGGCCGATTCTACTCAATATTGTCCTATTGTGTTGAGCTATTATGTGGGATTATCTGTTATTGCTAATGTTGTTTATGATAATGGTACAGAGGTTGTAAACACATTAAGGACCACCTCCCGAATTCTGCGTAGCTCGGTGTAGGAGGCTTTCTTTAAAGTCCTCATCGGCTGGGACCAAAGTTCTTCGAGCTAGCCTTTATTGGAATTGGAAATTACATAGGTAGATTAGAAGACCAACTCCGTTAGTAGTAAAACAAACCAACAAAGAATATGTTCCAATTTATGCCTTAGAAACATTTACTGTTGCATAATTTCCACCAAAATTACAATTACAATTTTCCCCAAAGGAAATTGCATAGTTGCAAACTAAAATATTTATTTTCCACACACCTTAGTCCTTATTAAAAACAAAAAAAATAGAAATAGCAATATTTTTGGTGATGCAATATTGCTAGTACCCCTAGATACTCCTGCATCAGACACTCGGGGTAGGAAATTTTTTGTGAATATGGATGTACAAAATGGAGTTAAGTGGTAGTACCGCCCTTTCAGATTGTAAGCAATCCTCAACAAACTCCATTACTGAAATTGGTAACTACAATTGATTCTTCTTTCTCCTCTTCCAACACTTAGCTGGAACAAGAAACCTCCTCATCTGACAACCTTTCTCTTTACTCCTCTTCCTTGATTTGGAATCAACTCCACCATAACCCGACCACCTTCTCCAAATGTATCTCACATTCTCCTCCAATATTGTGGGATTAAACCCACCATAATCCGTCCACCTCCACCAATTTACACATGCACTTAACTCTACAACACCAAAAAAATCCTTCTCTACATACCAATCATCTCTAACAAACTCTGGCTGAACCATCTCATTTGCATTCACTAACTCATCCATCTCAACATGAATATAATTATTCTCGAATTCATTGAAATTTGAATTTACCTTTTCATCACTTGTTGTGTCTTCAACTTTTCTTTCTTCTTTCATGATTTCTACAAGATATGGAACTGTATCAATTCCTTGTCCTATAACCAGTGCTTCAAATTCAATTTTAGTAACACAATCAAGATATTCATCCTTTTCATTTTCCTCCTCTACATCTATTTCAATGTTAGTAACAATCAAAATATCCATCCTTTCTATCTTGCAATAAATTAACATTCTTACAAATATCTTTATCAAACTCCTCTTTTACCTTCACCTTGTTATTCTCAGCTCCTCAGTTGGTTGTCCTTGATGAAAAATTCATGAATGGAGCTATGGTATTTACATGTCCTCATATACTTACATTGAATAATTGATGCACCTCATGTACTTAAATTGAATAATTGATGCACTTTATTGATGGCATTCATGATATGTTGGTCATGATTCAGAGGTTACAAAATCTTGATGCTACTTCACTTTCATATATCCATTTGCAGATGTTTATGATGATTCAAGTTTTTCGTGTTGTTATTACTCATGTGGCTTTTGGTTCAAATTATATTTTCAGATGGTTATGGTTATTGACAATGTGGTGTCTTTGTAAATTATCATGAAATCTGATTCATAGTGTATACATTGCTCTATTAGCAATCACCTTGGTTGAAGCATTCAAATTCAAGTAGCTAGTATGTCATTATATCACTTTGATATATGTTTTATTTTGAAGGACTTCAAGATTGATATGTCCTATGGTGAGGATATTAAATTATTTATATTTTACACCATACATGGTGTCAGGCACTAAAGTGATGTGAGGTATTTTCCTAAACAAATAAATTGGGCTCTAAAGGTTAAAAGCTCTTGTGAAAAAGCTAAGGTAAAGGTTTTATTTCGGTGCTTGTGATATTGGTATTTATCATCGATTGGTATTATGGAGTCAACATCTAAAAAGAACTAGACCCTATTGGGTTTCCCTAAGCATACTTTAGTGGTGATATCATGTTTGACTTAGTAAAAATTTACTTGGTTATAACTCTTGGCAGCCATCATTTTCCATATTCTAAGTCAACATTTTGAGGATCTTTGACTCAGAATAAA
The DNA here is from genome assembly GCA_007258455.2 of Sequoia sempervirens. Taxonomy (NCBI): domain Eukaryota; kingdom Viridiplantae; phylum Streptophyta; class Pinopsida; order Cupressales; family Cupressaceae; genus Sequoia; species Sequoia sempervirens. The sequence continues at coordinate 2,899 of VDFB02002260.1, read as the reverse complement.
GTTTATTTGGTGATTATTGTGTATCGACAATTTGTATACAATATTTGGAGGTGATCATGTGGTCAACATCCTTGGTAAATGATTAGACAAGTGGACTCATAAGAATTTTTAATAAGTTGATAATAATTGTGTCTTTGTGTCTTCGAACTTCAAAATTTTATCAACTCTGGCAAAGTCATCGATTGACATGAAAGAAGAATTGTTTAGGGAAAAAAGAATAAGATGGTTCATTGTGCAATGAATAGGGTTTGTAACCCTAGTCACCGCCATGATAATTTGTATTTCTGCTAATGGTTGACTCCAGTGATGTTGAATATTCGATGTAAGTCTGGTCTGAGAAGAAAGAGCAAATGCAAGCTCAAAAGAGGTAAAAGAAGATACAAATATGGGAAACTATGATGATAGGCATCAAATCAATCTGGTATCTATTTGATTTCTTTGCAGCATAAATAGGTATTATCTCTTTCATTTTGAAAAACGGTTATGTGACAGTTATTGTTTGAAGACGTTTTGTGTTGAAATTATTTTCTATTCGTAGTCCAACTGTCATTACATTTAGGGATCTTGAATAAAAAAGGTTATGAAATCAGTTACAAAAATGTTCATAAAAAATACATGATAAAATGAATGGATATCTTTGTATTCATATAAATACAGGGTTTTTAATCACTATGAGGAGGGTTGGCAGTATTGAGAAGGTTGTGCACACATTCTGCAATTGAAATTATTGTAAACATAATGCATAGATCTTGACTAATATGTCAGGTATTTTAGAGATTCAAACAATGAACCTATAGGATATTTGATTTATTGGGTTGAAAGAAATATGTGGTTTTAATTGTAACAGAGAAACCCTTTGAATCATTGATATTACTTAGAATTGATGAAAGGGGTTGGTGCTCCTAAACTGTAAAGATTTGGTGCTCTTGTAATGTTGGAGTTGGTGCTCCTGATTGAGTTGGTGCTCATAATAAAAGGAATTTTTTGAGTGGTTTTTATTCCTTGAGAGGGTTTTCCACTTAGGAAAAATCTAGTGTTATGTGATGAAATTTGTGCATTCATGTTTCAGTCCATGTGCTTAAATGTTTATGTTTTCATTTTGTCATTTTTCAATACAATTCATGCAATGCTTTGATACTTGAATAAACTTTTCATTCAATTATAAAAGTGTTCAAAATATACTTGAAGTCTTGTGAAAATAAAGCATTAAAAGGAATTGTTCAATCAAGTTTATATGAACAATCAATATCATGCTTTGACATTGTTATTTAAGTCTTTTATCAATTTGTCATTCTGCTAAAAGTTCTTTGATGTGTTAGAGTTCACTTTGCAAGTTAAGAGGTTTCATAAAGTTGTCTTAAGGTCATTGTTTAATTTGCTCATGAAGTTAATTGTTGAAAAATTGTACATTACTTTGATTCATGCCCCTCTCTCAGAGTAATTCATCTTCCAACACACCTCCTATTTCTCAATTTTAACATTCTCAAATTGATTCATTTTTGCAACAAATTTATCCATTTCTACATTATTATCCTCATCAAAACATACATTAAAACCCAATTTTACCTCATTCCTTCTGCTACATTTTCACTATTGAAATTATTTCTTCACTATAACTCATCATATCATTCAAACACAAATCATAACCTCATCAAAATCTATTATTCCCCTCTTCCTTACTGCTGCAAAAAAACTTTTAGCTTCCTCATATTCACCAATTCCATCCATAATTCATAAGAAAATTAGAATCACCAATAAACTCACAAAATGCAAGTTTTACCTCCTCTTTTACTGTTTCAACTTTGGTGTCCTCTTCTTCAATGTTATCCATTGCACTTAACTCTTTTGTTGCTATTGCAACCTCTATTATTTCATCCTTCAATTCTTCCAATAGACATTCCTCAGCTTTAGGTTCATCAATTTCTTTGCATTCATCCTCTTCTTCTTCCTCAATGCCACTTGTTTGACACCCTACTACATCTTCTTTCTTTCCCACAATCAAAATATCATTAGAAGGATAATCAAAATTACCTTCAACTCTCATCTTTTCTTATTTTATCCTTTTGACCTCTGCCAAAGGGCTATAATACTTTTTCTTTTTGATCTTTTCTTCGCTTTCCTCTTTTATGAGTACGTTCTTGGATCTCTCATCCCATATTCTCACATCCCCCATTATCATCTTTTCCAATACATCTACTTTGGCCTTAGCTTTTCAAATTCTACATGGTACTCCATATCTTCTACTTCTTCCCAATATTGTTCCATAAATAAAATTCTTACAGGCCTCGTCAAGACCCATTCCATCCTCCCAACTACTCTAATTTCCTCACCTCACATCAAATACTGCAATTTCGTCATGTCACATCACACAACTCCGATCCTCAATACTCTCTAGTTCTATTCAAACTGCCTCACCTTCAGCGATATGTTTACACACTCAAGAAACTCTACTCCTCATATCAATGCTTTTTCCTGCACACTCAAGAACTCTTGTTCTGATACCATTGATGAAGTAAGAAACCAAGTCTCATTCACATACCCACAACAATCTAAAAATGAAACTTAGAAATGGTTTGAAATAACATAAAAATCTGCAAGAAGTGTTCTTCTTTGTGTTGGTATGTGGCAAGTGATAATGCAAATACTATACAATCTTAACGTATCCTTGTTGGGGTTCCATTTTTTCATGTCAAGGGGTTAGTAGTTATTTTTTGTTAATTGAAAAATGAAAAATGACTTTGTAAAACCATAATTCTAGAAGCTTCCAAAAAGCTTGTTAGAAGTGGATGGGATGTATGTAGTAGTATGGTATTCACAAGATTGTAATCTATTTTACATTGGATAATCAAATCATTGGATGGTTGAGTTTATGTGGATGGAGCCCATATTGGGTGAACCA
>VDFB02002259.1:0-26334 GCA_007258455.2 Sequoia sempervirens | reverse complement strand
TATTGGTAGGAGCTTTGTTTCAAATGCCATTCATGTTTTTTGCATACATGATATAAACCTAACATAAAGCTTGGAAAATAAGAGAAACTTGCTAGCAAATAAGAGACTTTTAAAATATATTTATGTGAACATCATATTAGAATTTTCAGATTTAACACTTCAAATCAGACTTATACAAAGTGTATATCATAATCAAAAAATTACATATCAGACCTAGATATAGAGCTCAAATTGTAATATAAATGCTCCCAACTTGCAATACTCTTCACCAATGAGTTAGTCCAACGAACCCCGTGCAAACTCAATGCTAATGACCAAAGTCTCAGACCCCAATGATGGCATAAATGGCCTATACATCAACAAGCCAAAATCTAGAAATTACACCCAAAGAGGGTGCCACCTAGAGAAGGACGACTTGCTCTAATAAATCAACTTCCCACCAATAAAATCATGTGAATATATGCTTTGGGCCGCCTAGATGAGGAGCATCCAAAGAACCAATGCCCAAAACACATACTCAACCCATTAAGAAATTATGTATTATTTTCCAATATCTGCCCTGGGTATGTGAGTGTCCAGAAAAATAAAATAGAAACTTCAAAACCACTAAAAATCACCTTGAAAATCAAAACCCTACCAAACCAAAATGAAGCCAAGCTTCCACATGCCAAACCCACAATCAACTTCTCAAAAATACTCTAATATCTTAATGGTTATCCCTTGTCAAACCCCTGTAATCTGAAAGCTATGAAGTACAAAGTGACCCCTGAGTGGAATCACATCCAAGTGACTAGGGTAGATCTCTCACCACCGAAACCAACGCCTAAATGAAGAGGGTTTTTATCCTCAACACCAAACTGTAGACCTCTAGAGAAAATCTAGCAGCATCTTGTTATGCAACCAACTTCAACATGAACAAATGAGACTCCAAAATGATGTTATAAAGAGTCAATGAGAGATTAAGGCAACCAAATTTGAAATTCATCTTCCCTCCAAAAAGCCACACCCTATTTGCCTTGCTTTTTAGTTAAAAATTCATTTTTAACTTCACATATCTCTCCCTTGGGTGTTCCACTTATCCAACCTTCTAAATGATTTTTGTTGCTTTTAGAAACACTTGAAGTCATTGAACTAGGTGCAAAGGTATAAAATGATGACCCATTCGACCCTTAAGTTATAAAATAACTTAATAAAACATCTCAAGTGAGGAATGCAAATATTAAAATAATCAAACCTTAGCAAAATCTAACGCCCAAACTGCAAAGACACTGCTAAAAGTAGCCTGGTGATAGCTCGTTACCAAAAATATACTTACTATTTTTAGTAACTACTTACTAAATATAGTAAGTACACTAAAAACTTAAACTGGCACGAAAATTGATTTGCAAAGTGACTTACTATAAATAGTAAGTGTTGGAACTGACCCCCTACTAAAAATAGAAAGTCCCACTTGAAACACCAAAAACCTCCACATAAAGGACTAGCATTGAGTTTCCTTACCAACTCCATTTAGCCTACAAGAACTCTAGAGTAGGCTAAAGGACATCTTCACTGCTGAGAGGCTAGGAGGGGACACTACATGAACAAAGATCCTTATAAAGAACTGAGAAAAGAGGAAACCAAGAAGAAGTCAATAAGTGAGGTTGAGAATCCTAAAGATATCAAATGGTGAAAGGTTAATATTGCAGAAAGATGCAAAGCAAAGGGGACTAATAGATTTATGTGACTATAAGTTTTACATTACCTCACACATCACTAAGAAAAGGATCAATAAGTGACCACACATAACAACTGTAATGCACACATTGGCATGGTGCAAGCATATCAATGTTTGAGATGGATTTCCAATTTAGTATATGAGGCCAGTCCAAATTTCCTCAATTTGGAAATTGGATTTGAGGAGTTGAATGAATTCTATGGGTTAGAAAGCAAAGAGAAGATTGATCTTGTCTTAGCATTGGGTGTTTGCATGCTAGAAAATGTGTAAGTAGGGCAACATGTAAGTTTTACAAACCACACCATGGTGTAGGGGCATTAGAGCATTGCAACCTTCTAAGATGCTCTAGAAGAACATTGGACCATTTAGGGATGCTTGGAGATTGGTTATTTTTATTTTAAGAAATCAAGCATAGGAAGCCCAATAGCAGTTTGGATGTTATGTTCGAGGTCATTATAGTTTGTTATGGAATTCTATCATACTCTCATTTTTTATATTCTTAGCTCCATTATTTATTATTTTGTTAGTGGCATTATCATCCTAGTTCATGGATGAGGAATCTTTAGAAGCATCTTCATGCTTTGAGCTTCTCATGCAATTTCCACATGCTTACCATTTAAATAAGATGAAAAAGATGAACTTTAAAGTGGAAAAAAGCTACACATCCAACTTGTCATACATGGAAGTATATAAGAGTGAATTTGCACCCCTTATGCAAATTCCCCTTTTTGCTTTTTCCACCTTAGGAAACCAAGTTCGTGAGGCTTAATTACACCAAGTCTACGCTAGCATCCCACTTGGTGCCTATTTTAGCGCCTGTGTGAATTTTTGTTGGGGACGCTTCACGGGCGGTAGATCGCCAGCAAATACACTTACATCCCTGGCAGATTCCTACGGATGAACCTGCAAAGGCATTACACTTCTCATTAGTGGTCAAGTTGTAACGCCCTCTTCGGTCGACCGATCCAAATATGGTCATTTTCTTCATCCCCTCTTCAAATTCACTCCTTCAACAAGAATTTCATACTCTAAGCATTCAATTGAACTTCTTCCAAGCATTCAAACCAGCTTCTTCACACTCTTGCACTCACTTCAAGCATTCTAGTAGTACTCTTGCACCTCATTGCAACAACAACTTCACTCCACCACTTCAGTAGAGCAAGTTTGGTTCCACACTATTGCAACAGAGGCTCGAGTACTCTCAATCTCTCCCCCATTAGCCTTGAGTGCTTTTGGTGGAGGTGGTAAGCTTCCCATTCCTCTCCTCTATTACTTGGAAGAGTAAGCACATTTACTATTTTGTAGTGCTTTAGTGTTATTTACTACATTGTTTTTATCTCACTTTCTTGGTTGTCCCAGGGAGGTGGAACATCTAAACAGTGGGTCCCCCTAATCGGTGCCCCTATACAACCACTCCAACATTTTTCTCTTGTAGGTGAATGTGCTTTCGAGGAACTAGCTGGAAAACAAGTTCCTTTGTGAGATCCTTCTTGCCACCTTAACTCTCGTATTTTTGCTTTGTCACATTAGAGAGTACTTTGCTTACTTAATCACATTATTTTGGTCCTTTAGTAGTAGTTAGTTGGGCCGTTAGCTTGTTTTCTTAGGTTTGACCTTTGTCTTTGAAGTTGATCGTCATATGGATGCCAACGACTTGAGAGGCGCTTCGACCACACCTTCTACGCTCTCAAGCAAAAGAGCTTCCTGAGGCATAGCATTGAACCCGGCAACCGCTCACCTATCCCTATCTTGTATTTTTGGGTCTCAGAGGGTGATTGAAGGACATTATAGTCCTCATCATTCTCGTCGCATTCCCCAACATATTGTTAAGCCGAGGTAAGTTAGGGCAACCGCTCTTGGCCCTCCATGACCTGGGGCCTTGAACGTGGTCGGTCCCCCTCTCTTATAGGAAGTAATTGAGGCAGTCTCTTTACACACAAGTCTTTTGATATTGTTCTTTACTCCATTGTTGTAGCAACCAAGACAAGACTATAAAGGGCCTTGTCACCCTAACTACTCTCAAGCGACAACATTCCAACCAGTTGTGGACATAAAATAAACATTGTACATCTTCCTTTCTATTATCATTCTAGCATTGTTCTACGGAAACAAAGATTTAGAAGAAATGGTATGTCATCTTATATTGTGGAAGATCAAATTCCCCAAACCTCTATTAATCTAATTGAAAGCTTTAACATGTGAAATGTATGGCAAGCATGGGATTCAATCGAATTGTGATATAATTTTGGGAAATTTGGTGTAGAAATAATTGGAAACAATAGTAATTTGATAGTCATACTTCCATGGGTTGAGTTATGGGAACATCTTTGCAATTGCAAATCATCCATTTCACATGTGAGAAGTGTAGTAAAATGCAAATTACTAAAAAACACTAATGCAAAAGTTGTACATGTCAAACATGGTAAGCTTAATACTATGCACATCAACAACATTTATTGCAACATGCACAAATGACATTTTAAATTTAGTTTAGATATATTGGTTTGATGTCCTAATGTTTGAATTTGTTGCCTCAATCCTTTGAAAGATAAATGTGAGTCATCCAATTGATAGAGGGAATTTTTGTAATAAATATTGTAATGTCACTTAGAGTAGATTAAATTCACTTGTATAAAGGGGGTGTTGTATTAAATTTGTGTACTTTCATTGAAAAACACAAAACGAGTAAAAAAAAAGGGTAAGTGAAAAAAAAAGAGAAATATTGAAACCTTTGAGGAATTGAATATGTGGGGAAATGCAAAGATATTTTAGAGAACCAAAAAACCAAACTAGAATCTCTAGCTCCCTAACAATGATGTAAAAAGTGAATAATTTGCATGACAAATTAGCTAATATCTAAGACAAAGATAAAGTTCTCATAATCTTTTAACCCCTAGCACCACTAATTATGAAAGAAAGAAAACATGACATGTAATTAAATATGATATATGGGATATAATTAAATTGCATTCAACAAACTAAAAAATAAGATTTTATTGAAAAAATGAATTGTTGTTGAATGCACAACACAACTAAGGGGGAGGGGGGTGAATTAGTTGTACATTAAAACATCAAAACCTTCATAAATATTTAGATCCATAAAAACTTGAACAACCTTTAATTTGTTAGAATGATTTACCATGAAAGCAAACAATATAAATTGAAACACATCAACACTATGCACAATAGAACACTAGATTTACGTGGAAAACCAAAGAAAGGAAAAACCTCGATGAGGATTAGCCTACAATATAAAGTAATTGCAACACTAGATATAATAGGTTCATTGCTGGAGGGCTCATTGCCCAAAAGAAAGAAGGGCTCATTGCCAGATTACAGAAAAGAAGAATGTTATAGTGAGAAATCCATCTCAATGCAACAAGAAAAGTCCACAACATCACCAACACATTCACAGTCTTTTTGAAGATTGTAGGCACCTTCTACTCACTACTTCCAGTAGTCTAACTCATTAAAGCTCGTACTGCACTTCACAAGTTTGATCTTGACAACTTTGCAATTTGCATCACACAATTCTTTTATCAACAAAAAACTTATTTATACCCTCTTCAACCTTGAACACAATCAACAAGGTTGGTTATGCACCTCAACCTCAACTAGGTACAAATTCAAATTAGTCAACACCAAAACATTTCCCACGGTGGAAAAGGAATGAAAGGCAGGACTATAACAATCCTTAACTTGGACCTAAACTACACATACAGCCATGCCATGCTTCCACAATCATCGAAACAAATCCACAATTAGTGTAAACACCCAAAGTCGGCCGGAATCTGTGAACACCATCAAACGTTTAAGTACACAATTCTTTTGATCTAAAGAGCGACTCACAAACAAAAATCACTTGAAGACAATTTAGAATATTCCACAAACACCCTAAAAATCAAAAAATTCTTTTGCAACAACTTTCACTTGAAGAATAAACTCGTCCTGTACACCCAAATAATCTTCCACACTGTAACTCAAGAAATCAACTTGCAAAGCACAAAAATACGAACAACTTCAACTAAAGGTAGATATGAACTTCATCAACACATTTCTAGACCCGCGGGACTAGAAAACAAACTGCGGAGAAATGTGGAGTAAAACCATTTCTCCCAAACACTACAACGCTAGTTCATAATTCGTGAATACAACTTTCTTCTACAACAATTCAAAAAAAAATCTAGATATAACACCAACACCTCCTAATCATCATATCCAAACCACACAAACATATCTTTCAATATAAAGAAATGTGGAGCAAAATCAATACACCATTCTATATGTAACACCCCTACAACATATTTCTTCTTTTATTCAATTTTTCAAAAGCACTTGGAAACCAAGCATCAAAAACATTCTCATCATCTTCACCATTTCCCATTTTCCACCAAACCAACTTCAACACAACTTAACCAACAACATCACAAAAAAAAGCTTATCAAAGCAACATAGAGGTTGACACTAGTAATACTTACTAATGACAACATAATGCAACTAATCAAAAATCATTAAAACTTTTCAACCATCATCAATTGACATCAATGACAATACAGACATAAGTCTGTTGACATCAATGACAACACTAACTACTCATACTTGCAATAATTGCCACATCTATTCCTAAGCAACTTTAGGTCCCATCATTCTAGACATTGTGTTCATTGACATTAATGAAACATTTTAAACAATGTTGAATGATGAAAGATAAGATTATGTTGATGTTTAGACATAAACTTTTAAACCATAGCAACACTTGTAGAGAACGTCTAACAATTTATAAATAAAGAATAGTGATTCTCTCGAAACTTAATCTTAAAACATAATACATTGTAACTCTTCTTCACTTATCTTATAAATTGCATGGTGGAGAATATCGCATTTCAATTTTTCACCTTTTCTCCAATCACAACCTCAATTATAAGTTATAATATTTTCACATCTTTAGTCCATAAATAAAATTTCTTTGCACACCTTGATAATAATTTCTTATAAAAAAATAATACCATTATGTGAATATAAACATTCGATCTCCCTTGTTAACAAAGGTCTCAAGGGATAAATCTCGTAAGATAAGAAACATGGTGGCTAGCTCCCCTCTTTCGAGTGGTTTGTTCAATGTTGATAGTACTTGAAGAGGTAATCTTGATAGGTCTAGTGGTGGTACTCTTATTAAAATTGCTCTAAAAACAATGCTACATGACACTAACAATGAAGAAACTTGGCGGCTAGCTCCCCTATTTCGAGTGGTTTGCTCAATGTTGATAGTGCTTAAAGAGGTAATCTGGTTAGGTCTAGTGGTGGTACTCTTATTAAAGTTCCATCTAATAAATTGCTACATGATACCAACAATGAAGTTGAGGCATACACTGTTTTCCTTGGCCTTTAGGTAATATCTATTTGTGAGATGAATATAATTTTTTTGGAAGATGATTTCATGATAATGCCATTTCCAAGGTATTTCCCCAATTGAGAGATCTAAAATCATTTTAAAACAAGACTAGACTAGAAAGTCCCTGATTGGTTTGAAGTTCTTTCAGTTCATTGTTATAAAGAAGCTAACTCCATTGTAGATTTTCTTGCAAACTCTGGCTCCGATTCTCAAGAAGATGATTTAATTGTAGGGGATTCTATAGATAGATGAGAAGGTCTAAGAAAAGTGTGGGAAGTAAGACCCTGCAAGGGAATTTTGAGTCATTATTACTCAAGAATCCTTATTAGCATTTCTTTGGTTCAAGATACATCTACTTCAATCATGGTGGAGCATTAAAGTGACAGGACCAAAATTATTTTTCATTCGTGGGAAGCAACGAAGGGTCTTTGCATGCATACAAAGTTTTGATGTGAGCTTGTATGGTGGGTTTTGACACTTATAGTGCTTGCATCTCCCTTTGTGTTTTTGGATGGCAACTTTAGTGGTACGTGACTGTGTTGCACGGACCAGTTGTATTGGAATCCTTGGTTAGTAGATTAAGGATATTTTGGGTTAAGGATTCCCTGAAATCCTTGGTTAAGGTAGATTTCAGGGATGGGTGAGATGAGTTCTTGGCAATGGATTGGAAATTTCAACGGAAGGAGCTACCTATTTCTTGTACAGAGTTCAATATTTCAATGGGATCTCTCCACAAGTTGGAGGGACAACTTTTGGCATTGTCGAAGTGGGTGTACTCAATTCAAACGCTATTGGTTAATGGGGAAGTGGAGGGGGATCTCTGTCTTTGATTTGTTGCATTGAACATGCAGATCCACTAATGGATAGTGAATGGATTGTCAGGTCTAGGGAGGCGAATGTGGCTGTGACAGTGTTGAGAGTTGTGGGGTCCCCCGCTTTACAGGAATGGTTTTGCATTTACTGTTCTAAAGGGAATATTTCATTGGGCTCTCTGTGGTAATTTTGTATGAGTGGTTGACTATTCTTTGTTCTATCTCATTTCCCCTTTGACTCTTTTTAGGGTTATAGTTTGAATTAGTTAATGTGGAAGGTTTCAATTGTCATGTAGGGATGAACATTATGTTGTTTTCTTTCAAGGGAGAGGGATCTAATTTTCTTACTTATACAAATTATAAATATAATTAAACATTGGATCATTTTAATAACATAATGTGTATAGTAACTGTTTTAGATACACTTGATCAATTTAATACGATGATTAAATAATTATACTACTTGAAAACATATAAAGATCAATCAATGAAGTAAAATGCTAGTCCAAGTTTGAAAACTATAAATCCTAAAGTTATAGAAGACCTTTGACTACCTCAAAGTTGAGTGGTTGAAGGTGTTATCATATCATAAGAATATAGAGTAAACATTGACTCTTTTTAGGGACAATGCTATGTACTTGTAGTGTAGGAAAACCTCAACAATATTAGGAAACAATCATTACTTCAAATAAAACTTCATCCTTGATCCTAGCAGACTTGATGACACCTTAATATCATACACACTCTGAAATAGGGTGAAAGAGCTAGTATCCTTTGTGAATTTTTTCTCTATTTGTGAGTGTAATAAAGGAAATTTGACTTTAACAAAAGGAAAGCTAGGTTTCTTTGAGAGTAAATTTCACTAATTACATTCCAATAAAATTAACTATCTAAGATGCTTAAAGGCAAGTAAATTGGTGAAAATATCTAAAAATAGAAAGATAAATAAAATTTAATAACTACAAAAATAAAAATTACAAACATTAAGGAACATGTGGTTTAAATCCGTCTTTGCCTAGGACACCAATGCATTGCGCCGACGTCCTCACATCGTGTTGTCGTCTTTGTACTAGTCATACGAGAACTCCCAGAATGCACGGCTCGAGCTCAAAAATCCACCTAACTTGTAAACACAACAAACTGAGAAAAAATGTTTGGGGTTGTTTGGGGAGTTGCTTTAATCAAATCCTTGCTTTGGTGTTTCCACCTCCACAACAACCAAGATAGAAAAAAATAAAATAGTGTGTATTCTTATTTTATGTGTACTAAAAAATAAGAATAGTAATAAAATAAAATGAGTTAATGAGGAATGTGATATTCCCAAGGTGCTCAGGGGCTCAAGATAAAAATAACAATATTACCTGCAAAGCCTGAGGAAGCCAAATAAAACAAGAGAGAGCTAAACGAATGTTGTAAAATAGTTTGAGAGATTTGTGTGAGAGTGTTGTGTGAGGAGGGAGAGAGAGAGATAGAGAGAGAGATTCCCAAAATGAAAGATCAATTTCAAAAATGAGAAGAGGAGGGAAGAGGAAGAGGCCGACGAGCTATTTGGAAGAATCTCAAGCTATTTCCAATAACCTGAAAAGTTGACAAGTGGAAAAACACTCAAAAATATCTTTTGAACAACAAATTGTCAGAAATCATTAGCTACACATGGATGCCCATGCTAAGTGCTAGTGTCTAGATAATTTACGCTAAAAAATGACGGGAGACAAAAGAAATGTAGGGCTAACACAAAAATGACACAAAAAAGTGACCACTAGAAAGGAGACCTGAGCACCTTGAGAAGGAAAAAGGTTGTTGCAAGGGCTGAAATGAGCCTACACAAACACTAAGGTAATGAACACCAAAGTGGACAAAAAACATAGTGTGAAATTGCAAGGGTATGCAATTTACGACACTATAATGAAATTTTAATCTACTTTAAAGGTGGATTAAATTTAATTACCTTGGTAAGGGTGTTTATAAAGTTAACATTAGTTCATCGAAATTATATTCATTTTTTAGAGTCAATCTAGTTAACATAAAGAGTTGGGAAATGCTTCTTGATTTGTTGGAATTATTGACATTTTGATAAATAAAAGACCATACTTTTTGATGACATGAGGGTTTGATGAGGTACACAATTTTTTAATAACAAAATACAAAGAACTTGTTGTAGAGTCCAAATGTTGTTCAACAAATTAAAAAAAAAAAATAGTACTATTTGTGTGCTTAGACGAAATCATAGATATTGGACATTAGTGCACTTATTCTATAGTTTGATGGTTGTGTTGGCATCTAGATTTGTCAAAGAATAAATTTGTTTGTTGGGACCTACAGAAGGAAAAAAGGGATTGCAAACAAGATCATTAGAACAATAGTGTTGTTAACATAATAGTCACAAATCATTCAATAGATGCCAAACCAATATTAAACAATTTAAATGGCAAGAGGAGAGAAAGAGTAGCAAATTGTCAACTTTGAAGTTGGATCTAGAAAATAGGTGAGTTGATATAGATAAAGAAAATATCCTTAATCCTAAATATATTTGTAGAGTCAAGATCACAAGGGGAAATTAGAGGGATTGGCAAGAACCTTGAGATGTCAAGAATATGATATAGAGGATGTCATGATAGAATAAATGGAGAATGAAGAGAAATGCTTCTAGATTAAAAGAAAAAGACAAAAGCACCTTGTTTTTGAGAGTTGGAGGAAGAAATACTCTACTAAATGATAAATAGAAGGTGTCTCTACACAATGATAAAATCCTATGAAAATAATGTAATGAATGGAAAGAGAAAGCTTGTAGAAACCTACAAAACCCTTGATGTTTCGCCATGGTAAGATGATAGAATAAAGGAAAATCATAACAATGCTTATGATGTAGAGATATAGTAATAAAGTAATGTAGAAAGATTAAGAATGTGAGAAGATGTATATTTTACAAGAGAAGCTAAAAATTGCAAGAAGATGCTAAAAGTTGCAAGAAGATGAAGCTTAGTATCAAAACCAATCATTGAATATGTGAGAGCCAAGACCATTCAAATTTGCATGCAAAGATTGCCAAGCTTTAAGAGGGAATCCCAAGGATGATTGTTGGAGGCATATAGAATCAGGTTTGATGTTAGTTACAAATATGAAACATTAGAAACACCTCTATCTTGAGTACTAAAAGGAGCCTATACAATTGGACAATTGAGGGATGCTAGCATGCCCATGTAGGCATCCGAATTCTAACACTAACGTCCATAGTAAACGTGACACAAAGACACTAAAATGTATAGAAAACATGATTCCATAACAATTTTTGACATTTTAACTATGGAGAACACTTAAAAAATGCTCTAAACCATGTGCTAAAATAGATGACAAAAACAAGTGCAAAAAAGGGTATAATCAGTAATATTGAAATTATAAAATATGCATTTTTTCCCTTACATTTCCCCCCCTCTTTAGTGGGATAACAAAATTGAGGAGGCTATACAAAAGTATAGGAATTAAAATACAATAAATAGAATTGAAAGGGGATATCACGAGACACACAACAAGGTCTCCAAATGAGGGGTTCATGCCCCCAGGCCAAGATTTTTAAAATAACATTAAAAAATTGAAAAAATTACAACACAAAAGTGTTAGAAAACATGAAACCTATGGTACAAAGATGTCAACATATCACATATAATCCAAGCTTTAAATAATACATACAAAAAGAAACTGCATAAAATTTACATAAAAAGAAAGTGAATAGATTCACCAAAATGTAATATTTAATTTAATGGTAGATTATATTTTTCACTTCAAAATTATGTTTAAACTATCATTAATCTATTCGATAACGTCCATATTTAGAATTAATCTAGTTCACATAAAGAGCTAGATAATGCTTTTTGGTTTTGTTGGTATTATTATTATTTTTGTAAACAAGAGATCATGTTTTGAGGTACAAAGAATGATTTGATCCATAACAAAATATAAATCAATTGTTATATAGTAGAAATTTTGTTTATGAAAATTTGGAAACTGTCATTGGTATTGTTCATATGCTTAGAAAAAATCATAGATGGTGGATGTTAGCACACTTGTATTGTCGTGTGATAGTTGTGCTAATTTCTAAAGTTGTCAAAGAATGAATTTGTTGCTAGGGCCTACATGGGGCAAAAAGGGTTTACAAACAGGATCATCGATACAATAGTGTTGTTAACAAAATAGCCACAAATTATTCAAGAGATGCCAAATCAATATTAAATGATTTGCATGCAAGAGAAGAAAGAAAGAGTAACAAAACATTGACTATGAGGCTGGATCTAGAAAATAGAAGCTAATATATAAATAAAACTATCCTAAATACTTAATATATTTATAAAATCAAGGATATAATGAGAATGAAAATGAATAAAATGAATAAAAAAGAAAGAAAGAAAATGAATAAAAAGGAAATAACATGGATTGACAAGATCCTTGATAGGTCAATATGACATAGAGGATGCCATGACAATGAATAAATAGAGAACATGAAAAAATTCTAGATTGAAACCAAAAGACCAAATCACCTTGTTTTGGGAGATGAAGCTTTACTAAATGGAAAATAGAAGTTGTCTCTACCTAATGATGATATCTTCCAAGAGTAATGTAATGAATGGAAAAAGAAGGCTACTAGAAATGTGTAAAACCCTTGATATTTCACAATGGTATGAAGATAAAATAAATAAAATTTAATATCAATGCTTTTGATGTAAATATATAGCAATAAAGTGATGTAGAAATCTCAAGAACATGAGAAGATGTTCTATATCTTTTTAAAGAAGCTAAAAATTGTAAGATACTAAAAGTCGGAAGAAGAGTAAGCTTTGTATGAAAATTGGTCATGGAAGATGCATGAGCCAAGAACCATTCAAACTTGCATGGAAACATTTCTAAACTTAGAGAGGAAATCCTAAGGATGATTTTTTGAGGTGGTTAGAATCAAGCTTGACATTGGTTACAAATGTGAAGTATAAAAAATGCTTCTATCTTGAGTGCCAAATAAATCTCATACATTTGTATGGTTGGGGGATGCTAGCACACCCACAAAGACATTTATGCTCTAGTGCTAACATCTATAGGAAATAGGACTCAAAAACATAAAAATGGATATAAGGCATGATGGAATAACAAATTTGTAATTTTGGACTATTAAAAATTACTACAAAAATGGTCTAAAACACATCCTAAAATAGATGAAAAAAAACATTAAAGTGGGTACAATTTGTAATGTCAAGATTGTTAGGATTAAGGTGCCATCCACCTTGTAAATCCTATGTCATGGTTCCAACATCCTTGGAAAGTATCTCTAGGCACTTAGGGTGTATTGGGAAAATATTTTGTAATATTAATTCTCGCCATTGTTTGTAATATACTCATAAGGGGTGATGGGTCCACTAGCATCGATAAAGGTGAGTTGTGGACATAAATATTTAGTATTGTTTTCCCCACATGTGGATGCCTGAAATGGGATAATAAAAGATAAAGGAAATGATAAATGAGCGAATTTTGGGATTATCCAAGTGGGTGCTTGGAAAGAGGCAACATGTGTCACTTGGTTTTCCATCATTTATTGCATTTAATGCAATGTTTATCTCTCATGTTTGGGTGCCCAAGTTGGAGGGAGAGTATTGAAGCCAAAACTAGTGTCCTTTCAAATTTTGAGGAGGTAATCCAAAATTTGGGGATATTTGGAACGAAGGGTCATCTTTGGGCACCATGTTTGGTGCATTAGATGCCTTCACAAGTTTATAAATTTAGCTCTTTGGATGTAGAAATTGGAGCAAAAGTTGAATTAGTGTTACTTTGCAGGAACAAGGATATGTAGAGGCATAAGGAGATTGTTCATAGGTACACAGGTGTTGCCATGGTGGAGGGAAAGAAGAGAATGGAAGAAAGTATATTGCAATCTCATTTATTTGATGATAATGCATACTTGGCCTCTCTTCTTGGTGGATTTTTCTCTCGTAAGGGTTTCTCCATGTAAATCTTGTGTTATGTGATAATCTCGTGTTGCTGATTTGTGCCTCATTGCCGCTATCTTATTGTGATGTTATTGTTCATATTTTGTCGTTATAAGTTCACATAAGGTAGTATTTATAAGCATGTTATGTTGGCTATTTTTGGCATCATAAAGAAGATGGATCTAATCATGGTAATTCCATATTAAGGTAACTTAATTTTTAGATTTGCATATAAGGTTCAAATTTTAATGTTGATGTAGTCTAAGCCTTGTATCTTATCTATTGAAGTCATATTTGGATAGAGATTGAATTTCTCAATAATCAGTATTGAATCTTTTTATTTCTCATCATTTGGTATCAGAGTTGAAGGTGAACTAGGTTTCATGCATTCCTTCTCTTTTGATTTATTAGCCTGAAAAACTTGTGGAATTTTTTTAGAAGGAATTGAATGTTATTGGAAGGCTTTTGGGTAGCAATGAATGTTTTGTGAGTTAACTTTATTTTGCAAATTTGCGAGATTGGAAGCCATGTATATTGTCAATGTGATCTATGTTGGACACTGGAAGCTCATGATTATGGATCTCTATGGATTTGGTTGTGTTTTGGTAACTTGGAGCTCTTATTTGACAATATGTGTGTATCCTCCTGTTTGGTGCTTTTGTTCATTTACCTTGTGGTCATGTGCAATGAGAAGGTGTTCATGTTGGATGGGTAGAGACATCTTGGTCACATGGAGAAACACTCTCGATTTGGACTATAAAATGGAGTGCTTATGTTAGCTTCATGGTTTTAGCCCTTGGTTACATGAAAGCATTGGAAGATAAGCCACTAACCTCTTTGTGAGTTGTGTAGCTAATATGTTTCATATGTTATAAGCTCCTATTCAACTTGGTTTTCCTATTAGGTTGCATTTTACTCTTGATTTCAACTGCGGATTTGTAGATTTGTACTTATTCCATTATTTAGATGACATGTTTGATGTGAATTTTTGGATGGTTAAATATATTTCAGATTTACAAAGATGGTTTTGCATGTTTTACATGCTAACTAAAATATGTGGTATGTAGATTTGTGATGAGACTATATTAAGGGTGTTTTGGATGAAGACAATTACAAGTTTGCAAGGTTTCTTGGGGGGTTCTTATTGATATATGGTTACTCTTATGTGGGTTTATTTGGAAAATTAGATCTAGCAGTTGATTCTAGTGTTTGAGCCTTGGAAATCCACATGTTATATATGATTATCTCTATTTTGTATTATACTAATGTGGGGTTGAATCTATTTTTCAGTTATTTGAGACTAGAGCACTGATTCTCCTTTGAGATGTTGCGTATGTGTAGATCTTGTAAATTGTCTAATGTGGATTCTATTGGATGAAAATTCTGTAATCCCTTTACATATTATAAAACTTGAATTTCAGCCATAGTTGTTATGAGATAAAATCTCTCCTCTCGAAAAGGGGAGGATACCTTCTTACTGCTTATAGGAATGACAGTAAACTATTCTAGACTTAACAATATTTACACTATTCTAACCATGGGGGTGTGTTACATTCATAATTCTCTCTTCTTTCAGAGAATATGCTAACAATGTTCCACGTTGTTACTTTGTGATGCTTTTCAATTATAAATAATAACTAAAGCAGTAATTTCCAATATTCTTAACTTGTCAAAGCATAATCTAAGAATACCAACATAATAAAATATTCATAACCAAAAAACCAATGAAAGCACAAATTCTTTCTGTTGTCTTCAATGATTATTTCTTCAGTAACCAGTGATGCAAAATGAAGCACAGAGTCTTGAAGATTATTCACCAAAAAGATATCCACAACACATACACGATCCCAAGTAAATGATATAACACAAAGTCTATAAAATCCAGCTTGAATACCCTTCAACCACAATTAATAAAATACCTTTAACCCAATCATATAATAAGATAAATTAATGTGAAAGACGTAAGAGCATTCACATTCATTCAAAATTGATCCAACACAAAGTTTGATATGCAAGTTCGGATTATTTATTGATTGAATATAGTATTTTGAAACTTTGTGTTCATATTATGATACTATATTCAATCAATAAAGAAGTCGAACTTGCATATCAACTTTGTGTTGGATCAATTTTGAATGAATGTGAATTCTCTTACATCTCACATTTATCTATCTTATTATATGTTTGGGTTAGTGGTATTTTATTAATTGTGGTTGAAGGGCGTTCAAATTGAATTTTATAGACTTTGTGCTATATCATTAACTTGGGATCATGTATGTGTTATGGATATCTTTTTGGTGAATGATCTTCAAGACTTTGTGCTTGGAATTATTCATTCTATTTGTGGATCTATTCGTGAAGTAGATTGAAAGAATTTGTGCTTCATTTTGCATCACCGGTTACTGAAGAAATCATCATTGAAGACAACATAAATACTTTGTCCTTTCGTTGGTTTTCTAGTTAAAAATATTTTATTTTTCTGGTGTTCTTAGATTATGCTTTGACAAGTTAAGAATATTGGGAATTATTTCTTTAGTTATTACTCAGAGTTGAAAAGCATCACAAAGTAACAACATTGAACATTGTAAGCATATTCTCTGAAAGAAGAGGGAATTATGAATGTAACACACCCCCGTGGTTAGAATATTGTAAACTTTGTTAAGTCTAGAATATTTTAATTTCATTTCTATAAGCAGTAAGAAGGGAGCCTCCCCTTTTCGAGGAGAGAGATTTTATCTCATAACAACTGTGGCTGAAATTCAAGTAAATTAGAGGAAAACATTTCTCATTATTTCTCATGCTCTGTGCACAAGAAACAAAAAACTTATAATGAGAAATGTTTTGCTTGTGCCCGGAGCATGAGAAACAAGTTTTCTAAAGACCTACCTGGAATTGTTTCCTAGAAGCAAGCCTTTGATTATTGCTCCAAAAAACATGTTTTTCCCTTGGGAAAGAGAGTTCAAGAAGTGGAGTATTGACATTCTAGTTTACATGCTAAATAGATCAAGGAACTTTTGGAATGAAATTCATTCAAACTGTGAATATGAAGAGATTATAAAACTGGCTAGGAGCAACTAGATCATGGGAAAAAATTGAAAAATTTGATGCATTTGGTGATGCTTCATGAGTGGCATAGAAGAAAAAGTGTGCTTGTTATTAGCTACAATATTTTTGTATATCTAACTTGTGAGAAAAATGTGAGCCTTCCTTAAGAGGCTAAGCATATTGGAAAACTACTTTTAGAGAGCACAGGTCTGCTCGTTCTTGATGAACATTATCAAGCTCAAAATAGCTAATCAAAGATATGGAATTCATGCAAAAAGGTTAATTCAAAAATGTGCATTATACTCTTAAGAACTCTTTTTCCAGAATAACTTTAAAGAGATTTTCAACACATTGTATCTGGTAAGGCCAATTTTTTTCAATTGTTGCTTGGGTAAAAACTCAAAGCTATCCTCGACACCTAGTAAATTTATGGCTAACAACAAGATCTACAGGCTAAGGAAGTTCTTCATGGATGAAATTGGGAATAAAAGTCAGAATGGAAAAGAGAGTGGAAAAGTAGAATTTGATGAAACTCTTGCAAAATTCAGGTTAATGACTGATGCTTTTGCTCATTGTTACAATGGGAAGATTCTAAACAGTCTTCGTAGAATAAAGGATTTTACTATGATTTTGAGAGTATCTTCTATACAATAGGCTGTCTTAGATCAAATAAATGAAGCAAACAATTGCGAAAGAGCTATCAATTTTGAATTTTAAATAATGGTGTCTTATGTATAGGCTCCCCCTATGATTTGATCCTAGAATAAGGTATAGCAATTTTGAATTAGAAAAAATGGTATATGAACAACTATTTAGCCTATCTGTTATACTAAAACAATTAACTACAGGTTAGAACATATCCATATCAGCATAAAATAGCAAGTGCAATTCACCTCAAACTCTGTTGTGGTAATTGCTTTGTAAGGAAGTTTGCACTCTTCCATGAACATTCTCTATGCACATCAAAATGTTGGTTATTATCTTGATCTCCTTTGTGATCAAAAGAACAGTGAAGTTCATTGCATAACTCATGACCATTTTGTAGTGCTATGATCCAATGCTCTTTTACTTCTTACTCACTGTGTTCTCAATCACCATGTCCAAATGACTTAGAGGACAGATCTTTGTCACCATTTGACAATAAATTTCATTGTTTTTAGACTGTTTGTTATGATTCAATCACTATTTGACAGTGTTCTTCCTTTCTCAGTCCTATAAGACATAAGACAATTCACAGTTTGCAACTCTCTAACAATGATATTCCTTTTAGTGATCTCAGTCACCTAATTCAATGTGTTATCTTCTTCAATTCTTAGTGCTATCAATTCCTACACAGTGTTTTCTTAGTCATAGTTACAATGATCCTTCATTTGAAGATATTATGTTGCTTAGACAGTAATGTTTCATTGAATTCATATATTTTGTCTTGCAAATGTCTTGTTGCACTTGTAGAGCTTTGTTGTGCATAATATGTAGTCAAGATGCTTTCAAATGGAGCTCTTTTGCAGAGGCTGTAGGATAATGGTGTCAATAAATAAAAGTGTTAGTGAGAGGTATGATAGTAGATACAATGAGAATGGAAGGTATAATGTTTTGACAGTAAAAGAATCATTTATTTGCCACCATAGTGAAAAGCTAGCAATTGCATTTGGTTTGTTAAACGTGGCCCTTGGTACAACTATTAGAGTTGTTAAGAACCTTCTAGTATGTTTTGATTTTCACACTGCATCTAAATTCATCTCCAAGATTGTTGCAAGAGAAATTGTTCTAAGAGATGTGAACCATTTCCATCATTTTAAATGGGGACAATGTTCTTGTGGAGAATATTGGTGATGCTAAATGAAACAATCTAAAAAATAGGCTTGCACTATAATAATGTGCACTACATCAGATATCCAACTAGTAATAACAAAGGGATGTCCATTATAGCATAACAACAAAGATTTTTTTGTCATATGTTGTAGTTACAAGTGCCCTGCTAGACATACATGAAAATGTGGAAGCATAGACAAGGCAAACGAACTATTTCAAAAAATGCCTCAAAGAAATGTGATATCATGGGAAGCAGTGATTAAAGGATATGTTCAAAATGGGTTTTTCTAAAAATTCCTTAGAAAATTTTAAGAAAATGCAACCAGTGGGTGTAAATCCCAACTCCTCAACCTTTGAAAGCGTCACTGTATGCCTCACCACAACACTGCACAGTTTGTTGTTGACCTTCGTAGGCTTTCCCGCATCACCATTGGCATGACTTGAAGAGTTTGTGGGAGAGCAAGTGCCTTCCATGATATTACATTTCTTTGAGGAAGTTTTTGAAACTGTTTGTTTGCCTTGTCTATGCTTCCACATTTTCATGTATGTCTAGTAAGGCACTTGTAACTACAACATATGACAAAAAAATCCCTACTATTTTGCTTTGATGGATGTCACTTTGTTATTGCTAGATATCTGATGTAGTGCACATTATTATAATACAAGCCTATTTTTCAGATTGTTTCATTTAGCATCACCAATATTATCCACAAGAACATTGTCCCTGTTTGAAATGATGGAAATGGTTCACATCTCATAACAATTTCTCTTGCAACAATCTCAGGGATCAATTTAGATGCAATGTGAAAATCAAAATATACTCGAAGGTTCTTAACAACTCTAATAGTTGTACTAGGGCCCATGTTTAAGAAACCAAATTCAATTGCTAGCTTTTCACTATGGTGGCAAATAAATGATTCTTTTTTCTTCTATTCCATAGCATTAAGTAAAAGTCTTGAGTCTAGAAATACCCTGCTACCTTCATTTGCCAAGCCAATTTTTCCAATTTTGAATAGCTCTCCCATGTTTGTGGATGTAATATGTCTCCTACACAAAAAAACATGTACCATTTTATGCCCTTCAATCCAACTACATGTAGGTATATTTTTAATTCCTCCATCTTTCATCAATCTTCTTACTATTTGAACCTCACCACACTTGCTCGCTTCTACATAGATGTTTTAGAGAAGAAACATAAGTTGCAACATATTTAAGATCCAACTAAAAAAGAAATGTTGCTAGAATACTCAGCCTATATTCATATATGATCCACATGCACCAAAAGTTTAACTGTCATCTTAGTAATAATGTTTAGGGTGTCCTCAAGATAGCCAACACAGGCATGAAGGTCAACCATGCACACCTAATGATCAACTATATATGTAATGCAATAAGGGTTACTAACCTTTAATATTATCATTAACAAACCAATAAATGACTAAAAATGGTTTAGTCATCAATTTGGTTGCGTTATAAATGACTGGCAATAAACTACTAAAGGTCACGTGATCATGTTTAGTCATTTATGTTGTTTTTAGTTTTTTTTTAATCATATATTGTTGTTTTTGTACTAGTGCCAAACGCCTTCACATTAGTTGAACATCTACGCTGTTTGAGGAAAATAAAAAGCTAAAATATTTGATTGAAATGACTAGGTGGGTAAAAAATTTATCGTACCTCGTTTGGTAGGGTCTCCCCTCGCCACTATTGCATGGAGCTGGTTGATCCTTAGAGCTACATAGTCGTGTCTACAAGATATTTTTCTGACTTCTCTCTCAAAAAGTCAACAAATTCCTCATCGTAAATAGTGAAAATGACCCTTCCATGGGCCCACTCAAAGCATATATAAGCCATTTTTTCCCATTTTTTTGGTGAAAATGTTCCTTCCATCTTTCCTATTTTCACCCCACCTAGTTGGGAGCATCATTCACCTCTTCTATCATCTTCCTATAAATCTATCAATTGTTGGGTCAGTGTCATCAGTAAAGTGTTAAAATCAGCTCTCAGCCATCATCCTCATCTCATTTCTTACAAAGCTTTGAGTAGGATATCTATGCGATGCATGGACGTCCACGTGACATACTAGCATCCCCAAAATTTCCAAGTTTCAAATGAGAGAATATCACATCCTTTACCTATGACATGCGTCATTCCGAAAAAATTGTGAGTGTAACAACTCTTCCTACCCATGCAACCTCACAAAACTCATCTTTTCACTCATTCTTGCATCTATTCTCACTCTCTCTTATTCAATCTTTCTCTCTTGCTTTATTCCCTTCTACATATTTTCTCTCTTGCTCTTCGCAACGAATCTCTATCAAATTCTTCTCAACAAAATCCAAGGCTCTCTTGCAAGCAAACATGTCCCATCTATCAAAGCCAAGCGGGGAGCCAAAAACTATTAGTAACACTCTCTTATTTACATTTTGTCTCGTCTATTTATCTCATCTATTATATTCATGATAGGGGCTCTCCTCCATAGCGGGGCTTGTTTCCATCACATATCTCATCTATTACATTTTATGTCATTTTATCTATCTCTATCTATCTAGTTGTCCGTGAAGGTGGAAATATCAAAACACAGGTTTGATTGAGGCAATCCCCAAAACAACCCCAACATTTTTCCTCGTCCTTTCTATGTGTAGATGTTCATATTTGAAGAGTTAGATATTTTAGATTTTAGGATTTTATCCTTTGATTTGATAGGCATGACAACACAGGGTGTAGATGTCCCCACAACGCATTGTCATCCATTGGCCAGACTTTTCCCTTCTGGGGGAAAAATATGTAAGTCTTAAGCTTTCTATTTCTATAATCTATATTTCATAATTCTATATTAGTTTTTGTTAAATTACAATTTTATCATTCTCACTCTCAGTAACTTAACATTTTATTGCAATATTTTCCATTTCATACTTTGTCATTTGAGCTTGTACTTTGAGGTAATCGAGGGCTATTTGCTCCCTGTGGACTCTTCTCTGTCCTAGAGATTCGAGAGTAGTGAATCCCCTCCTTTATAGTTATAGCGATTAACTATGAAATGTGACTTTAAAATTTAGACTAACCCTTGCACCATAAAAACCTATCATACTTGCAATAATGTTTTCTAACCCACAAAAAAGGGGTGATGGTTCAACACAATGGAGTCAATCGACTACGGCATCAACATATTTTCTAGATTGGAATGAAGATGATGATTGGGAGTCATGGACATAGTTATTCATGTGACATTCCATTTGTTGAATAAGCCTAGAAGAGGAGGAAGTATGTTCTAATAAGGAATGATAGTTATGATAATGATGCTTTGTCCAACATGTTCTTATGTTATAGCAACTTTCTTAAAAGATGTAGAATCCTTGTTTGATTTCTGCACTCTCACTTCCATAATTAGTTGTTTTTACAGCCTTAATGAACTCAAGTCATCTTCCTATCTTCTTGGAAGAGTTTATGTTTGTGGATAAGTTTGTTTATAGTTTGATAATAATTGGACTCTAACAAACCCTTTTTAGGAAGGTGTCCTATTGAGAGACCAAGGGAGTAGTTAGAAGATCTATGCTAGATCTTTGCAGGAATTAGATTCTATAACTGTTACCACACCATGTTTTGATGTCTGATATATTACAATAAAAAGGATTTCTCTAGATATATGATTTTCTAAGTTAATTGAAGCTACTGTGGAATGCAACACTCAAGCAAGGGCCACTTGAGGTATCGTTGATTCCATACAAGAGTAGTTAGTTAGATTGTGCATTAAAGTTTTGAATTTTGATTCTTAGTTTACATTACAATTTATTGTTATTTTAATATTTTCTTATTCAATGATTTATTCTATATTCAGTTCAATCATTAAGTTAGGATAAATACACGTTGCAACATAGGATTAATTAGTTACAATCCATGGAAGTAGTAGGTACCTGTTGCAACTGGCAGTAATTAGATTACTTTAATTTTTTAAGTAGAAGTTATTTTGAATTATTATTTTAGTTACCTATACTCAATTGAGGATTCTTGGATTCACATACAGTACTAGCATCATCTTAAGTCTATGATTCCCTAGTTGACAATTAAATGAAGCCCCCTTTTTAATGATGAATTGCTTAGCTATGAAGGATATTTAGGTCCACTAAGTTGTGTGTATGATTAGTTACACCAAATAATTAGACATTAGGAGAAAGCTCTACACATATGAATATGCAACTTTTAATTCATTTGTAGAGTGAAAATAAAATTATTTTTAATTAAAATTTCTTGCACATGAAAAATTATCAAAATTTGATTGATTAAAAATCTTAATAAGTAATAAAAAATAATACTATTGGGGGAGGGGGTCTACATACACCCTCATCCTATTTGTAGTTGATAAGCCACATAGACTAATAGTGCACTGGCCATTGGCAGGCAATTGGCTCTATCTAGCATGTCTTGTTGGGCGGGCCTATGCCCCAGCCTGCAAAGGCATAAAACGAAACTTAATTCCATTAGTATTTTAAAATTTAAACAATTAAAATAAAAATGGATCTAGATTTTTGGTTGTGTCCACTAGTGCGTTGTCTAGGTGCTATTGGTGTGCCAATGTCACTGATGAGCTATCAATGAGGCTACCTAGGGGCCACCCCTGTTTGGTTCGTATAGCCAAATTGTGCAATTTTTTCAAGGGGTATAACTTTCACCTCAAGTGATAGATTTTCAACTTCTTATAGTCATTGGAAAGGTGGTTCTGAGTACTTCATTGTGGTATTAGTGGTTTTTCCAAATTTTGTTATTTTGATAGAGAAAATCTTGCTAGAAATTGGATATTCTTTTCAAACTTGATGAGGTCATAACTTGTGCATACAAAGTCAGATCTTGGACTTCTTATAATCAATAGAAAGCTTGTTTAGAGTACTACATAGTGGGTTAGGTTTGAAAATATTTTGGCATGATTTATTTTCTATTATTTACATTTAACATGTTTATGGGTTCTTATGACTATGGTGATTTAATGAGCTTATAACTATTCAAATCTTGGTGACTTGGTGTTTGAGTCATTGTATACTCACATGCACATATTTGATTACTCTCATTTGATATGATTATCAATATATTTTTGAGTTTGTATGTTGCATTATTGGATCTATAAATTGTGCAATGTTGTAGGTTGTCTTTACTTACAAGTTGCATATATGGCTTGGATGTGGGTTGTTTATGCCCATAGATGCTTCAATTTTGTTGTAGATTCAAATTTGTGGCTTGGTTATGTCACTTGTTTTGATAGTTTTTGTCATGTTGAGATGGAGAGATGGTATTACTAGGTATAGTCATGATGTGGGACCTATGTTGTTGACTATGTGATTCATACATGTGTGAAACAATGGAAGTTTGTTGTTGGTACATTTGGTGGTGATCATGGTGTCATGGTCCTTATCATTTAGGGACTTTGAAATGACATGATTATTTATGTAGGTGCATTTTTTATGGTGTTGGATTGATTCTCGATTGTTTGTGGCAGTGTATCTTCTTGGTTTGAGGATCATGATTTTACTTCACCTTTTGGGAGCTCCTACTGTTGCAATTGAGTTAATTGATTGTGTGAGGGACTTTGGTTGATCTTTGTTGCTTGGGGTTTGTTATCAAGATGCCATGGATAGCTTGATTACACTATTCACTAGGAGCTTGTAACAATGATGGTATAGTCATGTTATTTCTTCTTGGTTTTGGAGATCATGGTTTCGACCTTCCTTGCGGGAGCTCGATGTTGAGTTTCTTGATTGTATTGGGCCCATGAAGTATCTTCATTTAGAATATGGATATCATGATGCCATGGAGAGATTGGTATCATGGTTCAATGGGATATTTTGGTGATGATGTGGATTCACCATTTGATGGTGGATGATCTTCTATGCAATTTGGGTTTTTTGACACTTTGAATTTCATTAATAGGAGATGGCTATCTCCATGTGGTTTGGAGACGTCATCTTTCTTAGCCATGGAGGAATCTTTAGTCTTTGGTTGAGGTATCATGATTTGTCTTTTGACATGTGATACTTGTTTGATAGGATGGTTTTGTTATTATTTCATGATATATTCTTGTCTGTGCACATTAGAGTTTTGACATGAAAGAGGTGCATGTTATGTTCATTGGAGCATGAGATGTTGTTTTGAGGAGATGTGAGATCATGATGTCACGATTGAGTTCCTAATTTAGCAATTGGGATTTGACATTGATCTTGTTGGTTCTCTTGGTATTGAGTACATTGTTCATTTACTTGAGAGCTTTATGATGGTGCTATGTTGAATTTGGATTTTGGAATGGATTTATTAGTTGCATGTACTCATGGATAGTTGGAGACATAGGTGAGGCTAGGAGATCTCTTATGATTATAGACATTTATTGAGATGATTACTCTAATGAGGTTTTAGCTAGAAGTCCGAGAAGCCTACACCTTGGTTGAATGTGACTTCAACATGGACTTATGAGGATATTGTTCTTGGATTAGTCATGATGACTTCGATATTGTAGATTGCCTATTAATGTCTAGTAAACTTGGTGGTAATCACACAAATCAGAGGGAAAACCTAACTGAACAGTCCACTTAAACTTTTGGAAAGACCTTCATTGAATTATCAACTAGGGCTAGTAGGTTTGTGATGGTAATGGCATTGTATGTGCTTTCAAAGACATAAAAATACCCAATTCATCCTATTATAGATGCTACACTTGCTGGAAAATCATAAAACTACAAAATAGTAAAGAAAATAAAGCTGAAACTATTACTATGGATACATATAGTATAAGATTGTAACTAACTACTATTCAAAAATGAATGCTATAAATTAACTAAACTAATAACTAAACCTATACTATACTTTGAAGTAAAACACACTCAATTAATTACAGTATAATTGAGAAACAAGAATTATTCATGAGTCCATTAATGACTGTAACTTAAAGAGTTTTATTTAACACAACTTGCATTTATGGAGTAACTACTAAAATAGAAATGAAATAGCAAGAAATGAAGTGAAGGATAGTTACCTTAAGTGGCCCTTGCTCAAGTAGTTTTCTTCACTAATCTAAACCAAATCTAACTTCTTAGATCAACGCGGTCATGATAACTCAAACCATTCATTGCACAATCCAAAAGATCACATAAGATTTTAAGATATCTTATTCATTGAAAACCATGATTGAACAATAATATTTTCCACATAAGGAATAAAAACTAACTAAAAATATTTGGCAACTATATTTGCTCTGGAGCAAAAACCAAATTAACTGACTAACTCCTTAAACTTCAACCATTGATCTATACATATAGGCATGTGTAATTTTATTGAAACATGACTCTAATTGAAACCATTAATCACCACTCCCTAGACATCAGAGTATGATAATGACTCAGTAATCTAAGTTGCAGTTGAAAAGAAAGAAGAGTCCTAATAGGATTATAATTTTGTTGTAATAGAACTAAAAAATTGAATGCTCAAATTAGTTATGCTAGAATCCCAATTGTAATAGGGTTCTTCTCCTCTGGTGTATTTATTGGACATCATAATGATGCACAACAATCTTCAATAAGTTCCTCCATGTTGTAGTTGTTTTGCTCCATT